>JAOXJP010134522.1:0-13510 GCA_025762735.1 Platanus orientalis | reverse complement strand
GTACATCCACCTCATGCATGTGTTGAAACATTGATGTTGTTCATATTATCGCCTTGGAAAATCATTTTCTATTCCTTAAACCTTAAGAAACTTGGCATCAGAGTACTTAAAAGGAAAAGGTCTAATTTTACATTTTTTCCCCATTAGAAGTGAATTTAATATACAAGGTGTTATACTGTTTTCTAGGTAAGCGAGGTGGAATCGAACTTATAGCCAGTAGCCACAGATTTACTCGTGGGTTTGTTTGGTTAAACTTATGACTTGAAAAAATAAGTTACTTGTAAATAAGCAAATTATTTTCTTATTAGATAATTAGATAAACAGTTCTCAAATTAGGTTGAACGTTTGGTAACTTGGGTTTCTACATTTGATAAGTAACTTCTTGATTGACAAAAGTCAATATTTGTGATAAGTTGGCAATCGCCCTAAGGATTTGGTGCCCCCCCTCCTAAACTGCCCTTAACCTGTCCCCCTGAATGGGGCGACATCATATCGAAAAGTGATTTACACCCTACCCCAACAAGTGTAAATCACTTTGAGAAGTGATGTGTCCCCCCCTGCATGGGGGGCAGGTTAGGGCACTTTGGGGGGTGCACCAAATCCCAGCTGATTTGCACTCATCAAAAGTTACTTTTTTTTTGGGTATAATATAAAGTTTATGTACTTTTTTTTAACCTCATGTATTCTTGGGTAACAATGTTCTGAAATTAATTCATCATCGCAATGGATGTCATGAAAGCTATTATAACGTTTAACAACGTTCTAAAGGTTCAGTACCATAGACTATTATGTTGTAAAGATCACCATCAGACCTGTTATTTTTTATGTTATTATTATTATTTTTGTAATATTATTTTATTAATATATACTGGGTCTTTGCCAAATCAAATACAAAAACTATCATAAAACATAGAAGGCTGAAAATTTGGAATGGTTGCTACCGTTAATAACAGTGAATAGCGGTCAGGGTTTAGCACTGTTATTGTGCTATTTTAAGGCCTTGATAATTCTCTCGAGAGTTTTTTTTTGGGTGAAAGAAACTAATGCATTAGATTTAATTGTTCGTACATGGAGGTACTTCTTTATTTAGGGATACGAGTTTCGCTGTCTTGCTTGTGCAAGGGATTTCAGACAGAAGAGGCACTGGGTAGCTCCGCAGCCAAGATAATGGAGAACGGAGAATCAAGCCAACGTCGTCCGGCTGCCAATGTAAACGAGAACTGTTCAAAGCAGGGCTTATTCAGAGTATGGGAGAAATGGAGATGGACGACTATAATATCGATATTGATAATGAACTTGTGGATATAGATCCAGGTAAATGGACTAACAGTGTTGTTTTCAAGATATTATCTGAAAAATATTTCAATATATTTATCTCCTTAAGGTCCTGATGAAATCTTGGAAACTGAAGCAAGAAGGCTAGGGAGCAATCTCTATGTCCCCAAATTTGCTGGCCCGATGGATTTTGACAAAGTCCTCAACGATGGACCCTGGAATTTTGAGGACAACTTGGTCCTCATTGCTGAATGGGACCTGGCTCTCCCATTTCTGAAATCGACATAAGATATGTCGATTTCCCGGGTTCAATATTATAACATTCCATGGTTTTGCATAAAAATTCCATGGCTCGATTGGTTTTGCGACTGGGGACCTTTGTGAGAGGGGAAAAATCAGTTCTTTCTGGACTTTTATTTCCCAGATAACATGGTTCCTTTCACTGTAGTTGACAAGGTTATATAAGGGACTTCCCCAATTGAGGAGCACAAGGGAGAAAAATCAAACAGAGAATGATAGGAGTAAAGCTAAGGGGAAGAAACCATTAATCCCAGCCCCAAAGCGCAAGAAAGGAATGCTATGCCCCCCCCCCCCCTCTAAAAAGAGGGCTATTATCAGAGAACAACCAATACTATACAGAAAAATTCGCACTACAGTCGATGATTCTAGCCCGGTTCAACCCCAGGGGTGACAGCAGGAAGTAACCGGGTTGAAAAAGCTCCAACATAGACCAGGGCTCGACCACTGGTACGGATGCTCAGAGTATACACAAACCGGAAACTAAAAGCAAGAAGGAAAGTATCTTACTGCATAGCTCATAATGAAGCTCAAACATAAAGAAAGCAACAAGAGACTTCAAGCTTTGGATAGATAAGGAGGTGGATAGCAGCGTGAGAATGGAGATTGATGAAGAGGAGCGACGCAAGTGTAAAGAGACAACAAGCTCGGACACCAATGATCAAGAGCAAGCTCGTCTAGCACAGCGTCCACACCATGAGGTGCACCATTTAACTAACAATACCTCTCTTCCATTTAACTGCTATGTTTCTCTAGAGATATATTATGCCTCGTATTATTTGGAATTCCTCTTCCTCTGTTTTCACTGCCGAATTGATGTTAATAGCAAAAGCAAACCCAAAGGGATAACTTAAATCTCATGGCTTCTCCCATCAGGAGACATAGGGCGAACACTTTGGCATGTTCACATCAGATTTAATTTTAAGAAAAAAAAAAAAAAAAAAAAGGAAGAAAAAGCTCACCGGTAGTCTTCTCAACACCTTAGCACCTTTTCAATCACATAGGTTAAGATGGATACTTTCTATCCCTTCCTCTAATCCTCCACTCAACATAATAACAGCTTTCTCTAAGATAAAGAGCTTTTAGTCTCCAACAAAAGAGTTTTTCTATCATACAAAATAAATAAAGGGGCCCCTCAACGGCCCCGAATAACCCAATGAGCATATTAGCTTGGAACTATCAGGGTTTAAGGAATCCCGTAATAGTTCATTCTCTTCGTGAGATAAATAAATCAAAGATTCCCAATGTTATTATCTTTTACCTAAAACCAAATTTCCTAGTAAGGAAGCTTTTCAGAAGATCAAGCTTTCTCTAAGACATAGAGGTTTTAGTATCCAACAAAAAAGAGTTTTTCTATCGTACAAAATAAATAAATGGGCCCCTCAACAGCCCCGAATAACCCAATGAGGATATTAGCTTGGAACTATCAGGGTTTAAGGAATCCAGTAATATTTCATTCTCTTTGTGAGATAAATAAATCAAAGATTGCCAATGTTATTTTCTTACCTAAAACCAAATTTCCTAGTGAGGAAGCTTTTCAGAAGATCAAGTTTAGAGCGGGCTGGTCATTTACATGCTGTGATGCCCAAGGTTTATTTGGTGGACTTCTCCTCTGGCACTCAAATATAAAAATGGAAATTCTCTCCAAAAATGATAGATGGATCATAACAAGGACTCACATTGGGAGTAACAAATAGCAGCCATGGATTTGTGTATTTATATACAAAAATCCAGATTCAAGGAAAAGAACTGAAAGTTGGAGAAAACTCATATCCATAATATCTAGATTTTCTGAGTGACAAAAGGGATGGTAACAAAATCAGTGGAGCTGATCTCCAACTAGGGCAACATATTTTAGAATCATGTGAGCTCATGGACTTAGGCTATAGAGGGCCTCACTTCACATGGATTAAAAAGCAGTAGGGAAAGCTCCTTATTAAGGAAAGGCTTGAAAAAGTGGCAGTTTATGCTCTTTGGAAGAGCTATTCCCGAATGCATGTGTTGAAAACCTTCTATCTAATGGATCTAATCATATACCAATTTTGCGAACCCTAAGCAACCTAATTAATTAAGATAAGGGAAAAGCCATTTAGATTTTAATTGATGTGGACAACACATCCAAAATGTTCGGAAATTATTGAAAAAGTGGCTTGGAAGTGACCAAGGTCAATTGGATCAGCCTATTCATAGAAGATTGGAACATTTAACCACTGTATTGAGGCAATGGAATAAAACAAGAATTAGAAACATTCAAGAACAAATTAGACTTTCTAAATCCAAGCTTAGTTCTTTATATTCTTAGAACTATTCCAACAAAATTGATTAATAAATGAGCATCTTTAAACATCTTGATAAACTTTTAAAAAACAAAAGAAATACATAGGGCTCAAAAATCCCATATATCATGGTTAAAATGGGGGGATCAAAATACAAATTTTTTCACATAACTTCCTTGAGTCAAAGATAAAAGAATCATATTCATTCTATTAAAGGTAATAACGGTGAATGGGTGAACAAGTAAGAGGACATTGCAAAAATATTCTTGGACTATTATGACAATATATTCAGGTTTTCACATCCAAAGGAGGAGGATCTCACATGGGCAGTTTCTAATATCTCTAGATTTTATTCCCAAGAAGTTGTAGATCTACTTAACATGCCTTTTTATAGAGAAAAAAATTATTGCAACAACCTTTGAAATGGGCAAATTGAAAGCTCCTAGGCTTGATGGATATCAGACAGGGTATTATAAAACATATTGAAATATCATACGTGAGGATATATTACAGTTTGCAAAAATCTTTTTTCAAGGGTCATTTGTGTAAAGACCCCAAATTTCATAGTCTTATTTAGGCATGAAACCGGGTTGCTACTAAACTGAGTCCATCAATCATTTACTGTATTTTTTTTTTCTTTCACTTTTTGCATTTATTTTAACTTGTAGGTTACTTAGAAAATTAACCTTAATCATACCATTTGCAATGGAATAAGAATAATTACTATTGTTCATAAGCCTTAACGTGCAACGAAAATAATATATATATATATATATATATATATATATATCTAAACATTTTACCATCCATATCTTCATCTCCCATCATCAACATAGGAGACACAAGCCTCTAAACCAGAATCTAAAATGTAAGGCTTACAAATCATAAGTACTGAGAATTAAAGTTAATACATCCCAAATAAAAATGTCCAATATGAAAACAAGGTTCATAAAAGTGTTGAAAAATAAGCTAGAAATGACATCCGCACGTATGCCTTTCTTGAACCTTAAGACACTCCAATAGTGTACCTACACTAATCCTCACCTGAAAAAATGATGTGAATGAGTGAGATTCATGACTCATAAGTAGGTATACAAAACATACTATAAAACCAAATGGTTAAAACACAAATATTTCAATATAAAAATACTGAGTATATCTTCATATGAAATATATATCAATTTCTAGCGTGTAGGCATGTGTTAGTGTATATACATCATCCATTAGTCATCACAAGATTTATACACTCATCATCATGGTTCTTCATGTAGAAACTATGCATGACAATTCACATGATTCTATTTATACATAGCATTCCTCTAGTATCTACATATGACAATATACACGATTCTACTTATACATGACATTTTTTTCATATATTTGCATAGCAACATACATCGCAATATGTACTTATAATCACATAGTAAATATTTCATAATTCATCCATAGTAAAAATACTTAGTGTGCATTCCAATGAACATTTCTATTCATTTCTTATGCATAAACTATACTTTTCTAATATAAATATACATATACAAATCATTTTAAGCTAGGCATGCATTATTCTTAAGCAATTAACATTCATAACAACACATTTACATAATGAGATATATGAAATTCTACTTCTATATTCAACAAGTATATCATTACCTTAATACTTATCATTCACCTTTTTACTTATTACTATCATTCATCATATCTTCTCTTATCACTTATCATCTTCTGTTGTCCTTGTCTTACTATTTGCTTATCACTTTTCTTTAGTTATTTAACACTTATCATTAATCTTCATAGCATCAAATTTATCTCTAATGGGTGAACCGTCATACATCTATATTTTCTTACATAGTTTAGGAACTTTCATTCGTTTCTTAACATATTCTTTATTTCTATTAAAGACTTGTATTTTTATTAGTACCTTATGTACTTTATTTTTATTTCATGAAACTTTCTTTCATACATAGCTAATGAACTTCTTATTTATGAAACTTATATGTTTTTATTTCTTAGTCTTAATACTTCTTTTCCTTCACATGACTTCTAAATTTACTTTGCCTTTAAAGCTTATATGCTTTTATTTTCTCCTTAACATTCTTTCTTTTTTATAAACTTTTCTATTCTTTTTATAATGGTTTTACACATTTTATGTGTTTTATGAACTTTTTTTTAACATAGTTTTAATCTCAATAGTGGAGTCTTTAAGATCACTTACACTCATTTATGTTTAAATACTTGGTATCATTTGCTTACACTTTTCTTTCACTTAACACTTTCTTTCACTTATTCTATACTTTATTTACACTTGGATTTACTTGTTTACACTTTGGTTCACTTTAGCATATTGTATTATATCCCCAATGGTAGGACCACTTGGCACATTGTATTGTATCTCCAATAGCAGGACCACTTACCACATTGTATTATATCCCTAATAATAGGACTACTTAGCACATTATATTGTATCCCTAATGACAGGATCATTTAACACATTGTATATCCCCAATGACAATACCACTTGGCATTGATTAATCCCAATGATAGGATTTATTTGTTCCCACTTTCTTATTCATTTTCATTTTTTTTTACTTTCCTTAATCATCATCTTAGATACGTTACTTTTTTTCAATAGTGAGACCTTTACATTTTAATCCTCTTCTTACTTATTGTTTATCATTAGCCATCTTACTTCATCTTATCATTAATTATGTGGTGCATTCTTTAATCAAGTTACAAAAGCCATATATCACTATATGTTATATTCACTGACATGACAATAAAGAAGTATTCCATTATTAAGCACATTTTACTAAATTATATAAAAAAACATTTATCTTTATCAAATACACTAAATAACATGATTAATTATATATATGCAATATGAAACAATCATTTTCTAACTCAGTCAATGAGAAGCCATAGAAATCCACATGTTATCATACATTCAAATATTATACAATTAACATACCTAATATGAGCAAGAATTTCTATAATAATTTCATTACAAATGCTTTTAAATTATTCATGATCCTTAAACATGGTTTATCAGAGCATTTATATAACAATCATTAAGTAATTTGCATCTATCTTTAAACCATACACTTGATAGTGTGATTAAAGATATATAAAACATCAACAAATCATTCTTTAACTTACTTAATAAGAAATCATGAAATTTTATATATCATTATGCTTCAAAATATTATAAAATTAATACACCTAATATAAGTGAAGGTTTCAATAATAATCATATTACACTTACTTTCCAATCATTCACAATCCCAATTTATAACTTAATTTAATCATTCCATAACAATCCTTAAGCAATTTATATGAATTTTCATTCTAGTAGGAGTCAATATGCATCATAATCAATTTTCATATATGTAATTAAATCAATTTCTTCATTCTTACAATGATATGTTAAAAAATGCTCAATTCCAATTCAAGTATTCATGTTTTTCATGGAAAACCAAGCTTTTCATGCATTAATAACTATCATGGAGATTATAGATTCATAAATTCTTAATTTACATGCTTTCAAAACTCATGAAATCCAATATCTTAAGGAAATACATAAACATATGACATAAAACCACTTTTCTTTATAAATTAAATTAGGGATTTCTAAGATCCTATCAAAATATGGAAAGATCTCATAACAAATCACTACAAGAGGTAGGATTTCTAAGATCCTAGCAAATAACTTTACAAACATATGAGAAAACATTCATAGATTTAATGTTTTACCATTACAAGACTTCTAAGAGCCTGAGAACAAACAAAAAGAGAGTAAGTTTTGTGTAATTACGTACCACAATCTTCAAGTCCTTCTAGCCAAGAAAATCCTCAAGTATGACTTCCTTTTCTTTTGAATATCATTCTTTTCCTAAGATTAAACCATTGATTCATGGTTAAAATCCATAAACTTAATAAGGAATTACAAATGAAACAATGAACAACTCTAAATCTAAGTATTAAAGATTCACATTGCTCTTAGAGAAGGAGAGCTCTCTACTTTTCCCCAAAACTTCTAAAGTTCATCCCTCTATCTAATTTCCCCTATTTTTGTGATAAAAAAAGCCTAAATGGAGTAAAAATTGAGATTGGGGTTATTCCCTAGGGTTCCTTCATGAAAATAGGGTAAAATCACATGCTTGTTGGACCCCCCAAAGTGAAATTTGGGCCAGACCAAATGCTTGGGACAATTGGCAAGCACTCATGCTCTCCTATCGCGAGTCCTCGCAGTCCCCAAATCCTACACAGATACTCTATAATAAAATGACTATAACTTTCTATAGAAAACTCAGATTCGATTGCCATTTGTTGTGTTGGAATTAGACTTTAAGATATTTTCAAGAGCATATGTCTTACATTCTAATTCACTCAAGATTGGTACATGTGTATCTAAGAAGTTACCCTAATTCTGTTGGCCTGTCAGCATAGACACCTCGTGGGAGAATTTCCATAACTTCTTCTAAAAAACTTTATATTACATACTGTTTGATGCATTGAAAAGTAGTATTATAGATCTTTCTAATGATATATGGCTTGTGAGCTAATTTATACAATAGTGATGCAGATTCACTTGTGAAGTTATCCCAAATACACATTTGAAAGAACTTTGGAAGGTCAAACTTAGGTTCTACACTCCCAACTTGGTCTAAAGGGTCTTTAAACCACTCCATGCTTTGTCTAATACACGTGAATGACAACTTTACCGTTACGATGGTAAAATTATAATTTTGCCTTTTATGTGAAACATGGGGTATTACAGTCTATACTTCAGCAAATTAACAAAACTTTTTTAGTCCTTGAACCCAAAATCCCTAAGCCATCCTCCCTTGATCACATTAGGCCTATTAGCCTTTGCATTGTTTTATACAAAATTATTGTTATGGCTAATAGATTAAAAAAGGTTATTCATGAAATAATTTCTCCTTTCCAAAATGCTTTCATTGCAAAGCGATAAAGTTTTGACAACATCCTTATAGCCTATGAAATATTCCATAATATGAAGAAGAAAGAACTTTCAAACAAAAAGTGTATAACTATCGAAGTAGATGTGAGTAAGGCATTTGATCGAGTTGAATGGACTTACATCTTTTAAGTTATAAAAAAATGGGCTTTAGTGACAAATGGAGATTCTAGATTAATGAATGCATCTTGTCCCCCTCTTTTAGGATAATAATAAATAGAGCCCTGGGGATTGAATTTAAGCTAAGAAGAGGAATCAAGAAAGGAGACCCTCTATCCCCTACCTACTAATTATCTGTGTAGAAGGCCTCTTTGTTGCCTTTCTCGAAACTAAAAGCTGGGGTTTATTTCAAGGTATCTCCCTCTGGAAGAATAGTCCATTTATTTCTCACCTCTTGTTTGCATATGAGTCTTTTATTTTCAGTAGGATAGGGATCACTGAAGCTTCTGAAATAATAGAAATTCTAAATAAATACCAAAAAGCTTTAGATCAATTTTCCAATCTTGATAAATCGAAAATCATCTATTGTAAACAAGCTTAAAAAAATTCCTATAGATGACATATGCCAAACTATAGGAATAATAGTATCTGCACATCCAAACAAATATATAGGCATTCCATCTGACATAGGAAAAAACAAGTTAAAACTTTTGTCCTTCATTAACGATAAAATTATAGACCATACATAAGGTTGGAAGGAGAAACTCATCTTAAATGCTGGTAAGAAAATCCTCATAAAATCTATTATCTCAGTTATTCCTATATATACTATGTCTTGCTTTCTTCTCCCAAAAAGTCTTTGCCAATGTATAGATAAAAAGCAAAGTCAATTTTGGTGGGGGCAACAAAAAGAAAAAAAAAAAGATCTGCTGGGTTAGTTGAAAAAATCAAAGAATGAACAAAAAAGATGTTGCCATAGGTTTAAGAGATCTTCACATTACTAACATTTCCCTACTAGCCAAACAAGGATGGAAGCTCCTCATTAATTAGAACTCCCTATGGGCTCAGCTAATAAAATCCATTTACTTTCTTAAAAGTTCTTTCCTTCTAGCTAAAATAAAAAAAGGGGACTCTTGGGGATGGAAAAGTCTTCTAGATGGTAGATATATTAAAAAAAAAAAAAAGGTTCATAGAGGAAATTGGTAATAGAAAGAATATTAACATATGGGAAAACTCATGGATTCCCTCACATCCCAATGCTAAGCTAAGTTTTACCAATCCCCCCCTCTATGCCAAGTATCCAAAGTCAATGACTTAATTGACCATGATACCAAAGAATGGCTACTTCACCCCATTAAAGCTTTATTACACCTATAGAAGAGCAAGCGATTCTCAAAGTTCCCATTAACCTGTACATCACATAAGATTCTACTATCTAGTGCTTTGATTTGGTAGGAAAGTTTTCTATCAAAACAACCTACAATATGCTTGCTAGCACCCTAAGTGTTCCAAACCAAAACTCATCCTTTCTTGATGGGCTATGGAAAAAATTTGGCATCTTAACATTCCCCCCAAAAGTGAGATACTTTAAATGGAGAGCCTATAGAGGAATCCTACATGTCAAGTAGAATCTTCTCAATAAAACAGTCCCTATAGACCCAATGTGTGATCTCTGTAAAGATTCTACTGAAATAATGGAGCATTGCCTCCTTTATTGTCATGTGGCCATTCAAATCTAGTGAGGACTTAGATTGATTGAAAACATGCCAACTACGTTTTCTTAATGGTTTAAGAGTTGCATTCAATGGAAATTTCCAAATAAATCACAACTGGTATTTTTCACTCAAAGTCTAGCTATTAGAGCTTGGAAGATTTGGAAACACAAAAAAGAGGCCTATTTTAACAAAGCATCAATCAATGTGGTTTTTGTAGTTCGAGTTGTTTATAGGGACTATCAAGACCTCTAAACTCTAACGAAGGAATCTAAAGATGACTGACCCCCTCCATCTGATCTAGTGAAGATATTGAGCACCAATTTTGTTAATGGAAGAAGCAGACCAACTATCAAGGTTGACGCTAAAACTTTTGTCAACAAGGAAGGAGACATTAGGCCTAGGAGGGATAACATTCTTTGAAGAAGGTTTATCTATAGGAGCAACTTAAAGAAAGATTCCTATGGAGGATGTCTTTCAGGTAGAGATCAAAGCTATCATTTTGGGTCTCAGGGTAAGTGCTAAGTTGAATATTTCCAATCCTATTATTAGCTGTAATTATTCTTAATGGTCTGCCAAGTGCTTGTCTATGGCAGCTCAAACATCTTTTTTGTATATCATAATATGTTGAACAACTTTTCCTTTCCTAGTCTACGTAAAATTCGTAGGTTTGAAAACAAGGAAGCCCATATAATGGCCAAATCCTATATGCAAATAGCAAGTGACTTTGATTGTATGTTGTGGAAGCTCTTTCAATAAATCTTTTTTTTTTCCATAAAAAAAACCTTACATGGTGTTGCCCGATCATTTGGACAACATCTCCTTTAAGGGTGGTTCAAGGATCCATAGATATTTCATGTTTTGTGTTCTAAAAGAAAAATAGGAGGATGATACTGGTTCAAGTGAATCGACTTTTGCTATTTAATCAATTGACTTAAAAATATTTTGAATAGGTCATAAGCTTTCTTTTGTTCTATCATGGGTTATAAATGAATAAAATAAGTTTGTTCTTCATCCATTGTACACTCGATGAAAAATGCTAAAATAAAATAAAAACAATAATTTCTCCAAGAAGAAAAAGCACTAGAAGCTCGTTAAAGTGTTTAGAGAGCTAGTAATATCATATTCCAAAATTGAACCCGATCATAAGTTTCGTTTGCAAATGGCCTCTGTTAGTTAACTAATCGATTGTGATTTAGATGGTGCTAAAGAATGAGACATGGAAAGAGCAGACTTTGGTGAAGGGGAAGAAGATTCACAAGGTGGCGAAGATTTTGGTGAAGGTAAAGGGGATTTGGAAGGAGGAGGGAAGGTCTAGTTGGAGAAGTTGGTGGAATCAGAAAAGTAGGTGGAGGATTGACCGGAGAAGCGGGTGTTGAGGCAAAAGTAGCTAGAATCTCAAATTGGAGCTTCATTCCTTGGTTGCAATGCCTTGAGATTTCACATATGAAATATTTATTGTTGGGAGAAGATGGTGGAATTACGGTGGTGTCCATGTGCACTTGGCATAGGTTTCTTGCCTAGTAAGAGTCATAGTCGGCCTTTGTAACCTCAAGCAGATAAACAAATCATGAGGTGGCGAGTACTAGAAAACTACAAATATGGAGCACAAGATTTGAGTGGTTAACTGATGTTTAAGATATGATTCTTGTTGAAATATATTAAGTATATTAACTTTAACCTCTCTTACAATCTTAGGATTTTATGAGAGATGGTTAATTGTTTTATTTAAGATGGTATTAGAGTAGGTTTTAGATTGAGAGTTCAAATCTTCATATGGACACAATTATTCTCTTGAGTTCATGCACGTTATGTGGACTCGCACCTATTAGCTCTCCCGTGTTCTTTGTTCAAGAATGTCCCTCTTGAGGGGGAGTGTTGAAATATATTAATTATATTAACTCCTAGGAAGTACAAACACTGACACGGGACATGGGCACGATGTGGACACGACGACTTAGAAATCCTTGAAAAGGTAAGATATGAAACTATAATTAATTAATTAATTTATATTTTTAGTTAGATTTGACGTTACTTTTATGTTTTAAAAATAAATAACAAGCATCAATGTTTGAAAACATATCTAAAACTAATTTAAAAGCAATAATACATAGCAAAAAAGCATATTCATCCCATAAAATGTTGTTTAATCTTTAGAGAGAAGACGGAGGAGGGGGGAAGTTTACTTTCTCTAAACCAAAAGTAATATAAACTCGTACCTCTGTATCGTTGAATTCTAAGGAAACAAAAATCTATTTTTTGTGGATGACTAGTAACAAAGTATGAATCAATTAGCAATAAAGGATCGTTCTCGACCAGCCTTGGCTATGATATGGTCATACAGTTGTTCGATAGAGCCTAAAAAATTAGGAGGAGAAGATAACAGAAAGCTAGAAAGTTTATTCCCTAAATAAGAAACTGTGGTAGTGAAAGAAGAAAAATGAGAGAGAGAGAGAGAGAGAGAGAGAGAGAGAGAGAGAGAGAGAGAGAACTCAATCTAAGATCAGATAACTAAGAAATAAAAAAGCCTTAACTAAAAGCTAAAGCATATTCTACGTTTCCTCTTCCTTGTTCATTTTTCTTCATTCTTTTTATTTTCCTTCTTCCTTTTTTTTTTCTTTCTTCTTTCCTTCTCTCTTATTGCAGGGTTGGAGTTGTTAGTTTTGTTTGGTAACCCGATGCCCCCATTTCCCCTCTTCTTTCATTTTAATCGTATTTACTATAATACCCTTATATTTTTGGTATTTCTTTAACTAACCCATTCCTCTAGTCATTTTACCAAAAACTTCGTGGCTATCGTGTTTTAGAAATATCTTGACGTGTCTAAAAAAAGTTATTTTTTAATCTTTGGCAAGCTGGGGATACACATGTAGAAGTATCCTAGGCATGTCCTTGTCCAATAGGTGTTAGACATGGACATGCCGAGGTTTTTGAAGTATTCGTGTTTCCTATCTAATAATTAGGGGTGGGCATGGGCCGGGCCATAGTAGGCCCAGGCCCGACCCTCAAATTATAGACTAGGCTCGGGCCGGGGT
>JAOXJP010134521.1:0-27502 GCA_025762735.1 Platanus orientalis | reverse complement strand
GTTCCACCATAGTTAAACCCATTCAAGGTCAGTTGTAAGCTTCCCAAACCTTTATAGTTAAATCTTTTGGGAGCAAGAAAGGTGCTTATACAATTCAACTTCGCCTACACAAGAGGCATTTTGAAGAACGAAGATTTTTTCATCTACAACAAATCGTAGCCTTCGCCGGAGTCACCAAAGATGTTGTTCGTAGAGCATTTGCCAGAGACACCAAGTGCGAATTAGTCCATTAGAGTCACTACATGTAGCGTGCCCACAGGAGACACTGGGAGCACATTTACAAGGGAATGAATTCTTTGTTACTTGCAAGTAAATTTCAGATTTATTAATTTTCTTGTAATAGTTTAGGAGAACTATTAATAAAAATTATATAGGCTCTGGGAGCCGGTTAGAGAGTGGATGTAGGCCGGAGGGCCGAACCACTATAAATTTACGTGTTTTGGTTTGTTTATGTTATTCTATTTTATGTTTATGCAAATTAACCCAACATATTTAAGTGACTTCAACTAAGGTTAAAATTAATAAATAATTAATTTCAACAATCTTAGGGAATTTATCAGCCTTGCTCCCGCTTTGCTATAGGTAACACTATATTGCATGACGGAGCCCCATGGTTTATGATAAATTCATAAACAAGAAATTTACTTAATTAAAAGAATCTATATTGCATACTGATTAAAAAAATTAAGTAAATTAAATTGGGCTGAATAACTTATTTAAAAAGAATAAAATATTTAAAAGAATTTTTAAATATTTTATATAGATCTTATTCACCCCCTCTAGGATCCATTTCGAAATTTCACTATGTTCAAAAACAAAATTAGTTTAATGTCTCCTACCTCTTTACTAATGAAGAATCGTTCCTAAGCTTTTGTTCTTTAGAAAGGTCCTAGACTTGTACCAAAACCTATCATTTTTCTTCATTTTCTCTTTAAATCCCTACTCTTGCAAAAGTTTTTCAAAAGATCCTCTCTTATGAGTTTCTATGTTTTTATAGGTCTAAATAAAACCCTAATCCCTAATTTCATGATTAGGTAGGTCTCTAGTGAAAAAAATCTTTAAAATCTCATAAAAATCATAATTTTTGTGGTTGTATGGAATTTTCCACTTTTATGATGTCATCCAGCCCAGAATTTTTCAGCACAAACACTCACCCAATGGGAAAACGACCATAATTTTCTTTACAAAACTCGGATTCACTCGCTGTTTTTTTTTTTGTTAGACCAGACTTTAAGACCTTTCCAATTTCATAAAGTTTGCTCAATAATTCATCTTACATTTTTATTGGTATATTTTTAAAGTTACATCAAAATCTACTAGCTTAAACCATAGTAGACGACATTGACACCTGGTGGAAAATTGTCATAATTTCTTCTAGGAAACTTCAATTCACTCATTGTTTATAGCATTAGAAAATAGATTTATAGATCTTTCCATTAATATATGATTTATAGGGTGATTTCTACAGGATTGATACAAATTTATTTATGAAGTTATCCTAACTGTCTATGATAGCTTCAATACTTGTCATGTCCTTCACTTTTTTTTTCCTTAATCAGTAAATTTCTTTAAACTTTTTCGTTTGGTGTCCATTTCACTCACCATTTGTTACATAGGAATATAGACTTCCATACCTATCCAAAGGTATAATTTTCACTTACAAATTCTTTCTACATTTTTATTGGTTCCTTTTCAAAATTGTGCCAATGTTCAGATCAACATTTATGCATTTAAGTGGTCTTATGTGTGTACAGAACTTATGTGACATGTGTTAGCATTCTAAGTATTACATGTGTATAGTAATATGCGCATCATGGTGTGGGGTGTTACATAGAACTCTTCCTTTCTCAAGAAATTAGACCATAATTTGTTTGCCAATAAATATCTACAAGAATTTAATGTATTCTTTTTGAGATTGTTGATTTCTTCAAGGGCTTAATGCCCTTTCATAGAGGGTTGAATAATGTTAAACGATTAGGAGCATAACGATCGAAAAATCCCATAAAAATGGAAAGATTTCACACAATATTTTGGGCTATTTTTTGTTTTCTTGCACTTGGGATCAATCCTAGAAATGCTAGGATTGATCATAGGTGTATTTCCTGCATAGACCAGAAATTTTGCATTCTAGGATCAATCCTGGATTTTCTAGGATTGATCCTGGATTTCTGGGATCGATCCTATAATTCCTGGGATCGATTCTAAAAGTCCAATAAAGCCTAGAAAGTGCCTGAACACTTTAGGCTTGATCCTAAAGGTGTTAGGATTTGTCCTAAGCCTTTGAAACCTACTCAATAAACCCCGAAATCCCTCATTATGGTCCTTTAACATATTTTTGCAAATTTAAATGGTTTTTAGACCAAAATAAATGTGAGTTTAGCAATATAAGTTCATGGGTAGTCTTCTAAACAAACCTAGGCTTGGTTTGGTCAAACACACTCACAGCCACACTACTTACCTTCATTTCTACCTTGATATACTTGTGTAGCTCTAAATGATAGTACATTGAAGCTTATGTCCTTGCTCTTGAGACTTCTCTTGATATTGATGTGTGTGTCTCTTCTTTAGTAGGTCCATCTCCACTTTTCCATGCAACCCTTTGACTTTTGATTTGACTTGGACTGGGACTTACATACTCAATACAATATGGACTAAATTAAGAGTCCTACTACAAGCTTAACTACATACAACCTTTTTGGTATGGAATTAAAACTATATTCCATGACAACACAACTTTACAAGAAAAATCAGACAATGAATACTTAAATTGGAATTTCTCCACTCTTGAAAATTCCTTAGTTGTGAACTAGCACAATAACCTGCACCACACTACATATACCTTTCTCATAAGACTTTTGGTTAAACAAGTAGTGATACAGTATAAGAATGATTAAACATGTAAATATGTTAAAGATGTCCATATGCATTGTGATGTGAAGCAAGTGTTCATATAATGTTTGGTAATTTTTGGCTCTAAAACATACTTTTTAGAAAAAATAAAAAATATATATATTCTCCCCCTTTCTTTTTCTTTTTTTTTTTTCTCCCCCTTAATCTCATACTCACTCTCCCCCTTTTTGACATGAATTGGCAAAGAATAGGATGCAATAAACATACCATAATTCATTTTACGATTATACACACACACACACACACACACACACACATAGAAATATAGATAGATATATAAAGACCCAAAAAGAGATTTCATTGATTTGATCTTTTAAGTACATAAAGTATGTTCTTTACAAATGAAAGTTTGCATTGCAATACAAAACAAACCTAAATACATCTCCAAGTGCAAAATGATTCTTACTCAAAATCAATGATCTTAATAGGTGACTCCTCAGAAAGACTTAGCTCTTTGAAGATAGGAGGTTCCTCAGGGTTCTGTACGATAGAAACCATTTATTGCTCATGTGATCTTGTCCTTGCAGCAACCTGAGTAATCCTTTTGCTCAGCCTATTGATCTTGTCAGCTACATTCGCATTGAATTTATTTTGATTCTTAGCCATCTTCTCTTGGCCTTAAATCAATTGTGGCAGAAGTTCAACCACAGATGGAAGTGAAGATGAAGATGCAACAACAGTTGCCATAGTAGAAGCAAAAGGAGATACTCTGGGTGGAGGAGGAGGTGTAGGATCTCTTAGGACCTCCTCTCATTAAAGCTCCTCAAGTGCATCTCTCTTAGGTAACTTCATCATCTTGATGGTTACACTTGAAAAACTCTTCTTTTGTTTGAGAATTTTCACATTGCTTCCCTTCATTAGAGGCACTCCAAGGTGTTTCACAATCTTGGTGATCAAGACACCATATGGTAGAGTGGCCATCTTCTTTGTCTCTTTTGCCTCCTTAAGGATCCTTTTGGCATATGAGCTCAAGCACATCCATATTTTGCCTCTCCAAAAATGAATCCACTAGGTGAATCATATCAATATACATGTCAGATTGGTAGTATGTTGGCATAAGATTATGCACAATTATCTTGTTCAGAGCAAGATCCCAAGGATGACACAATTTTGTATGGAAATTGTTGCATCTAACACCTCATGCTCTCTTTTTCTACATAACCTCTAGGTAATCTCATATTTCTGTACAAGCACATCTAATGGGAAAATGAAATAACTTTCCGCTCTTAGAATGCTAAGGATCTTAGAAACAATAGTAGGATCAATGTCGATCCATTTCCCATAAACAATTATGCTAAATGAATTGAGCACAAATGGATCCTTACTTTTGGCTCTTGGAAACTGATTGTCCTTAGATGTTCATGTGCCAAAGACTTCATCCTCTTTCTGCTTAAAGATGCCATGGAATCCAAGAAAGTCTTTGATTTGCACAAAATTGAGTGAGGGACCAAATAAAATGGATGGGGAGGAGAGGGAAAATGTTGGTTTAGGGTTTTGGAAGCTCAAAGGAGATTTTAGAGAAGCCCTAACCTTCTTAAGTTTGTGGGTAGCTGATTTCCCGTAAGCCCACCGCCAAGGATTGATCCTAGAAAAGTTAAGATCGATCATGACTCTACTAGAATTTTGCCAAATGCCTTATTTTTTGTCATTTTTGCTTTCTGGACCATTCTAACTCCTTGGAATCATGTGAATGATTATATTATGATATTTTAGTGATCCTCAATCACCAACATAAAACATCCATATGCTTTATGAGTCATTAAATGCATAATTTGACCATTTATGTACTTAAGGTCCAACAAATTGACATGCATGAATTTGTTAAGTTTTGTAGTTTATAAGCACATGATGTATGAGTTGACCAACTCATAGAGAAGTCTATAAGATCGTCTAATTTGTTATCTACCAGCTTTAGCAACAACACCTTACATGGATGAAGTACAAATTTTCTTAGAGGTTGCTAAACTAGTCTAATGATTGGGAATGAATTTTTTCAATGAATTTGTTATCCACCAACTTTTAAATGCACACAAGTTTCTTAAGAAGTTGCTAAGGCTTGGTTAGAATCCTCAAACCATCTCACACATACCAATTGAGCTTCGAAGATGTTCAAATCTTCTAGCATCAAGAAGCTTTGTGAGAATGATTGTTAGCTAGTGTTTAGTGTCTACATATTCCATCGAGATTATTTTCTCTTCAACCAAGTCTTAAATGAAATGGTGCTTAATATCAATGTGCTTGGTTTCAGAATGTTGCATTAGCTTTTTGGCGTTATGGAGATCTAGATTGCACTTGAATTGTCTATGAATAAGTTCATTTATTTCTTTACTTATTCCATAATCCTAAATCATTTACTTCATCCACAAAAGTTGAGTGCATCCACTTCCCATTACAATGTATTTGGCTTTAGTAGTAGACAATGAAATTAAGTTCTTCTTTTTATTGTGCTAGGATACAAGGTAGGTTCCAATGTAGAAGTATCCCCTACTTGTACTTTTTTTTTATTTACATTTGCAGCCCAATCCGCATCTAAGTAGCCAACAATGACACTGTTGGTCTCAAATGGGAACCAAATACCATAGTTGATAATACCTAATGATCATTTTTGCTGCTTTAAGGAGTGATTCCTTAGGAGCATCTTGGTAACTTACATAAGCATCAACACAGAAGGAAATTTTTGGTCTTCTTGTTGTAAAGTAGAGAAGACTTCCTATCATGCTCCTATATAATTTTGTGTCCACACTCTTTCTATTAGCATCTTTAGAGATTTATCACTAGTGTTTATGGGAGTGTTTTAAAAGGTTTAGAATCAATGAGTCTAAATTTTGACACTAATTCTCTTGTAAATTTAAATTGATTTACAAACATTCCTTCTTTTGTTTATTTAATTTACAAACCCATGAATAATCTCAATTATCCCTCTATACTCATTTCAAATTTTAAATTCATTGCTCAAGCAACCTCATAAGACATCTCTTCATATGTGCACCCAAAAAATGATGTCATCAACATATATCTATGCAATGAGTATGTTTCCTTCTGTCTTCTTGATAAAGAGTGTTTTATCAACACTCCCCTATCAAAGTGGTTATCCAAAAGAAATTTGGTTAGCCTCTCATACCAAGCTTTAGGAGCTTGCTTTAGCCCATGAGAGCCTTCCTCATCCTGTACACATGGTTAGGTTGATGGGATCTACACACCCTTTGGATTATTCCACATATACTTCTTCTTAAAATGCACCATTCAGGAAGGGACTCTTCACATCTATCTAAAATAATTTGAATTCCAGATGATATGTTATTGACAATAGTTTTACAACTGGGGTAAAGGTTTCTTTAAAATTGATTCCTTTTATTTAAGCATAACCTTTGGCCACAAGTTTTGCCTTGTTTCTTACAATTGCACCATGCTCATCAAGTTTATTTTTAGAAATCCATTTAGTACCTATCACATTTTTGTCACTTGGTTTCTCATTGAGGTATCAAACATCATTTCTTTTAAATCGATTTAGTTCCTCTTGCATAGCATGTATCCAGTCTGAATCCTCAAGAGCTTCTTTGACTTTTCTAGGCTCTACCCTAGAAGTGAAGCACAAGTGACTTATGGTGTTTTCAAGTTGTTTTTTTTCTTTTGTCTTCACATCTTCATTCAAGTTTCCTATTATATCATTTGTGAAATGTCCTTTGGTGATTCTCTTTTCCTTAAGAAATTCCTCAAATTCTTCTATATCATCCCCAAACTCACTACAAGAGTCTTGAGTTCAAGTATTCTTTTCGGTTACCTCTACTTTGTTGAGGTTCTCCCATAACGTTTGTTTGACCTTTCTTATAATCGTCAATGGTAACATTGATAGATTCTTCCATGCTCAGAGTCCTTTTGTTAAAGACTCTATAGGCTCTACTCCTTGTAGAGTAGCCAAGAAAAATTTTGTCATCACTCTTGGGATTAAATTTTCTAAGATTTTCCATGTCTTTTAGAATGTAGCAAGTACTCCCAAATACTCTAAAGTACTTTATGTTGGGTTTTTTTCCATTCCATCTCTCATATGCTGTTTAAAGGCGTCGAGTCTCAAGTATACTCTATTTGTAGTATATCAATTATTATTCACTACTTCTGCCCAAAACCTCCTAAGAAGATTCTTACTTATTAGCATGACACTTGCCTTGTCTTGGAGTGTCCCGTTCTTCCTTTAAGCAACTCCATTTTGTTGGGGTGTTTTGGGAGCTGAGAACTCAAGTTTAATTCCAAGTTCAATACACCAATCAAAGAACTTATGGTTCTCAAATTCACCACCATGATCACTTCTAATCCTTTTGATTAAGAGTTCTTTCTAATTTTATATTCTTATACAAATTCTCTTGAACTTATCAAAAACTTTAGATTTTTCTCTCAGAAAAGTGACCCAAGTGTATCTAGAGTAGTCATCTACCATAACTAGGAAGTATCTTTTTCCACCAATGCTCTCAATCCTAGTAAGACCCACTAAATCCATGTAAAGTAGTTACAAGGGTCTTGAAGTTCCTATTTGTGACACTTTCTTATGGTCTACTCTAGTTTGTATGACAAGTTGACATCCACTATAGATGGGATTTTCTAGTTTGTCCAGCTTAGGCAAACCCTTGACTAGATCCTTCTTGCTTAGGTTGGATAAATCCTTGAAATCACATGACATAGACTTTGATGCTAAAGGTTTGTCTCCTCACTCATGTGAGATACAAGGCATGCATTTGAGGTTCTAGAATCTACGATGTAGCAATTATCATTGGTTTGGATACCTCTCACAAGGACCTATTCACTTCCCTTGTCTTTGATTTCACAACCATCTTTTGCAAAGCTAACTATATAGCCTAATTCACATATTTGACTCATGCTTAGAAATTTATGCTTTAGGTCTTGAACCTATAGAACATTTGTGAGTTTAGGAAGTCCATGTGTCTTCATTGTTATTTGGCCAACAATATTGGTTGTGTTACTATCGCTGACACTCACTTCTTTTCCTTCCACAAAGTGGCTAAACAAGGATTGATATCCAATCATGTGTTTAAAGCATCCACTCTATAGATACCATCTAGATATGTTTTCAACTCTAAGGGATGTGTGGATGACAAGACATTTTAAGTCTTCTTTCTTAACCTATGTCTTTTTAACCCAAATATGTTTAGATTTAAGGCTTTTGAGCTTTTCTAATTCAAATTTCATTTGTAAGTTCATTTGCTTAATCTTTTAGAATAATTCTTTTTGTCTCAACTTTTTTTCTTTATATTTCTTCCTTTTTAGTTGAATTTTCTAATCACTAAGCCTTTTCCTACGCTCTAACTTCATGTGTCCCACAAGAGCACAATAATAGCATGCGACTTGGGGAGGCATGAGATTGAACACCTTTTATATTCAACCTCTTCCTTCCCTTTTGGTTAAAGGAGGTCACTCCTTTAACAAAGGATGTAAGCTTTTCCTTTTTTTGCATTGGAAGGACTCGTTTTAGCATAAGCCATCTTAGGTCTTCCCATAGGTGATTTGGAGGAAGATTTTGCCTCTCCTTACCTTAAACAAAGATAGCTCTTGCACCATTTGGTTGACTAATAGAGTTTGGTGTTGAATCATTAGATTCATATCTAAGTCTTCTTCAATCCCCACTCTCATTTTCCATTGAAGCATTCTCTTGAATTTTGTGTTACCTTGGGCAAGGAGGTTTATTGACTTCCTTTATGTTCTTCTAGGATTTTAACCTTATTTTTAAAATCTTTTACCTTTCCTAGAAGTCTAACATTTGACTTTAAGAGTTTTTTTTTCTTCTTTTTATTTAGAAGTTCAGAAATTTTCCCTTTTAATTGGTTGTCTATGGATTTCACAAACTCTTTTAGTTTTTCATTATCTTGACTTAGTTTTCTGTTTTCATTAATTGATTCATGTTCCTCTACAACTTCAATAGGAGAATCTAGGTTTTGTAATTTTTTCCATTAGTTTATGGTTCTCCTTTTTAAGCTTAGAATTCGCTTTGGCTAATTTTATGCTTTTCAAATAAAGCTTGCAAAAGCTTCTTAAAGGCTTTCATCACCTTCATCATCATGTTCTCCTTCACTGCATGAGCTCTCTACAAGTAACTCGGAGAAGGCAACAAAAGCTTTGACACTCTAGGATGAGTTGTCATCACTACTAAGTGACTCATGATCAAACTCATCAGAATCTTCATCCCATGTGGTAGCCATGGCATTGTTCTTAGCTTTATTTTTTTATTTATTGGTATAATCCACCGTCATGTGACCATACCCCTTGTATTCATAACATTGGGGGTTCATTTTTAGATTTTTCCCTTTTTCTAGTTTTCATTTGTTCCTTGAGGTGGGAAATTCTTTTCAATGTTCTTAGGATTTTTCCTAAAGAAATTCCTAAACTTCTTGACCATTAAAGCAAAATCTTCATCGGATTCCTCAGCTTAGCTAGAAGTCTCCTCTACCTTGAGAGCTACACCCTTTTTCTTGCTAATAGGTTTAAGTTTTAACTCAAATATTTGTATTGACCCTATTAGTTCTTCTACTTTAATTATGTCTATGTCCTTCCTCTCTTCAATGCCCATTACCTTAGGGTGGAACCTTTTAGGTAACGATCTAAGTTCCCTAAAAATTTTGGTGTCTGGCACACTCTCTTTAAGTCCTCTCATAGAGTTAATTATGTCTTGAAATTTAGTATAGAAGTCAATGAACTATTCATCTTCTTTCATCCTTAGAGCCTCAAAGTCTGAGGTGAGAATTTGAAGCTTAGATTGTTTCATAGTGATCATACACTCATGGGTTACCTCAAGAAGCTTTTATGCTTTTTTCTTATAATATTAAGGCTGCAAAATCTCCTAAACTCATCACTACTCATAGTGCAAACAGTGGCATTTAGTGCTTTGTAATTAACATTATAGGCATCCTTTTCAGCCTTGTCCCACTCCTTTTCATTCTTAGTGGGTTTGGTATATTCATGTACAACAGAGTTCCAGGACACTTAAGTCCATTTCCTTCAGGAAAATGCTCATCTGAGCTTTCCAATAGGCATAATTCATTCTATCAAAGAACAATGGCCTAGTGGTCAAACATCCTTCATCCTTAGAGGTCATAAGATGGTTCTAGGATTTATAATCAAAGATCTTTGACTCAGGATGTGAAGCCCTATATGTGAAACCTGGCTCTAATACCAATTGAAATTCTAAGTTTAGGGTCTAGTAATCCTATAGGGGAGGGTTGAATAGGATTATGTCAATTTTTAAATTTTTTTCAAGGTTCATCCAACTAATTTTTAGTGTTCAAAGCACATATATCTTTAGTATACTTAATTCAATTCAATTATAGTTATTGTCTTCTTTGCAAGAATTTAAGAGTGAGTGTGTTTTTTATTCTTCAATTCAAATTTGAGGTAATATAATTGCATAAGAACAATTGAACAAGAAATAGAAAAAGAACATAGCCACATAAGAGACAACATTGATAGTGGTTCGTCCAAATCTAAGTGTATGCCCATTATCTAAAAGCTCTTTACAGAGCTTACTTAATTTCTATTAATATTCTTACACTATTATAGGAAAATTAAGAAACCCAACAATAATACTTAATACAGGTGAACTCCAATCACTAAATTCCACACTAGGTGTCTCTAGCGAGTGCAATCGAAACCTCTAGTGGCTCCGACAAAGGTAGTCTTGTCTTTGATGGCTCTGATGAAGACTCAATAAAAGTATAATGAAAAAGCATGTAATTCCCAGATTTTATGTTCCTCTAAGAAGGAAAATTTATCAATTAAGTGCATTAATTAATATTCAATAAATTATATGAAAATAGGGAATATTAAATTCAGAAAATGCCTCTTACTAGGCCAATATTACTATTGTGCTCAATAATTTATTCCTCTAGATATGCATGTTAAGAGGAAAAAATTCTTAGTTAAATGCCTCTATAATTAGGCTGATATTACTATTAAATTCATAATAAATATAGTCTCTATATAGGTGAATATACCTATGATGTTCAATTACTCCAGAGATTTAAACAAAAATTGAGTTATCTTCTGTTAGCACTAACTCTTAGAGATTTTGGTGGGATTTGTAGTCTGAAACCATAGCACACAATATTTGATTGATTTGTATGCCAATCACGTGCATAGGATCGAGGGTAAACTCACCCAATCATGTTTGAAGAGATAGAAATCTTACTTTCTCAAGAAATTAAACCCTAATTTGTTTGCCAATGAATAGCCTTAATAACTCAACGTATTCTTTTTGAGAGCATTGATTTATTTGAGGGTTTAATTCCCTTTTATAGAGGGTTGAATATTCCCAAATAGTTGGGAGCATAACAGTCAAAAAATCCCATAAAAATGGAAATATTTTGCATAATATTTTAAGATATTTTTCATTTTCTGGCACTTAGGATTGATCTTGGAAATGCTAAGATCGATCTTGGTGTATTTCTTGTGCAGACCAGAAAGTTTGCATTCTAGGATTGATCCTAGAAGTCTAGTAAAGCCCAAAAAGGTCCTAAACACTTTGGGCCCGATCTTGGAAGTGTTAAGATCTATCCCAAACCTCTAGAATTTGCTCAATAAACCCTATTACCCCTTTTTATGGTCCTTTAACATTTTTTTTTGTTGCAAATTTAAATGGTTTTTAAACCAAAATAAATTTCGGTTTACCAATCTAAGTCCATGGGTGGTCTTCTAAACAAACCTAGGCTTAGTTTGGTCAAACACACTCACACCCACACTACTTACCTTCATTTCTATCTTAGTATATGTGTGTAGCTCTAAAGGATAGTATGTTGAAGCTTGTGTCCTTTCTCTTGATATTTTATTGAAGTGTGTCTCTTCTTTAGTTAGTCCATCTCCAGTCTTCCATGTAGCACTTTGACTTTTGATTTGACTTGGACTGGGACTTACATACTCAACACAATATGAAAAAATTAAGAGTCCTACTACATGTTCATCTGCATACAACCGTTTGGCATGGGATTGACAATATACTCAACACAATTTGTATCTACCGGGTAGTGCAAACCCACAAAGAGACATAAGTTGAGGCCAAGCTTGATAGTATCTCAGAGTTAGCTTGGTTGCAATCCCTTGTACAACTAATGGGAGGACCCGACTACCTTTAAGTAATGTTATAACAACACCTCTATGTCTCAACTCAATTGGTATGAAAACATTTATGGATGTGGCTGAGACTGAGCATTTAGACGCGCATGTCTATTCTTTTTCTGGAAACATCTGGATGTGTATGTTTGTTCTTCATCACAAAACATTTATGGATGTGGTTGAGATTGCCTATATAGCAGAGAGAGAATGTGAAGAATTTCAAAGAATCCGAGATAAGGGAAATAAGCCATTTCACCCTAAGGACCACAAGGAAATCATAGTTTCTAGCATGATGATGAAGAAAGCACCGAAATATGAGACAATAGATCCATGTAATAAATGTGGTAAAATTCATAGAGGCACATGTTATTGGAACATTAGAGCTTATTTCGGTTGTGGGAAAGTTGGCTATTTGTCTCATGACTACTCCAACAAAAAAGGTGCTCAAGTCATCAAGCCAGTAGAGGATAAGCAACTTCCCAAAGTCAAAGTACATGTTTTTGCAATCATAGAAGGGATGTGGAAACATCTAAAACTATGATTTCAGGTATTCTTCCCTTATTTTCTCATATGTCTTGAATACTAGTTGATCCCGGATCTACGCATTCATTTATATCATGTGATTTTACACAACAAGCTAGCATCATTCTTGAATCTCTAGACATTGTATTGTATGTGTCTAGTCCTCTTGGAAAATCATTAATTTCTGAAACAATTTATAATTCATATGTGATTATGATTGGTGATAAGGAGTTGACAAAGGATTTGATTTTATTAAAGATGGGGGAATTTGATGTAATTTTGGAGAAGGATTAGTTGGCAGCAGATCATGTTTCATTGCATTGTTATACAAAAGAGGTAGTATTCCATATGCTAGGCTAACCCAAATTTTTTCAATGAGATAAGAAGGACTCTTTTCCATGTTTAATCTTTGCCATCTAAGCATGGAACATAATTTGGAAGTGTTGTCAAGGCTACCTAGCTCATGTGGTGTGAGAGAAAACTAAAGATGTAAAGGTGGAAGATGTCCCTATTGTTCAAGAGTATGTTGATGTGTTTCCTAAGGACCTTCCTAGATTACCAACCGATAGAGAGATAAAGTTTTGCATTGAAATAATTTCTAGAACAACACCTATTTAGATAACCTCTATAGAATGGGACCTACGGAGTTGAAGGAATTGAAAGTACAACTACAAGAGTTATTGGACAAATGTTTCATTCATCCTTGTGTATCACCATGGGGTGTTCCTATTCTCTTCATAAATATAAGGATGGTTTAATGAGGCTATGTATTGATTATACCAATTGAACAAAGTCATGGTGAAGAACAAATATCCTTTACCTATGATTGATAATTTTTTTAATCAATTACAAGGTGCAATAGCCTTTTCGAAGATTAATTTGAGATTGGGATATCACCAATTAAAGGTGCGAAGTGAGGACATACCCAAAACTTCTTTCCAAACTGGATACTAACATTATGATTTCTTAGTCATGTTGTTTGGGTTGACAAATGCTCTAGTTGCATTCATGGACTTGATGAATTGAGTGTTCAAGCTTTTGTTGGACCAATTTATAATCGTGTTCACTGATGATATACCCATATATTGTCACGAAGAACATGAAGGGAAGTTAAGGATTGTGTTGTAGACTCTAAGAGAGCAGAAGTTGTATGCTAAATTCAGCAAATATGAGTTTTGGATGCACAGTGTGATTTTTTGGGTTATGTGATTTCTAAAGATGGGATATATGTTGACCCCAAGAAGATTGAGGCAGTTGTGAACTAGCCTAGATCAACCAATGTGACAGAAATCCAAAGTTTCCTAGGATTGACCGGTTACTATAGAAGATTTGTAGAAAGTTTTTCACGCATAGTTGGACCATTAACCAAGCTAACTCATAAACATGCAAAATTTCAATGGAGTACACAATGTGAGAAAAGTTTCCTAGAGTTAAAGAACCCACTTGTCTCGACACTAGTTCTCACTCTACCTTCGAGTATTGACGGACTCGTGGTGTATAGTGAGCTTCAAGAAGAGGTTTGGGTTGTGTGCTTATGCAGTATGGTAAGGTGATTGCATATACTTTTATATAGCTCAAGCCATATGAACAAAACTATCCCACACATGAGTTGGAGCTTACAATAGTAGTGTTTGCATTAAAAATTTGGAGACATTATCTTTATGGCAAGACATGTGATATTTATACCAATCATAAGAGTGTCAAATACAACTTCACATAGAAAGATTTAAACTTAAGACAGAGAAGATGAATGGAATTGATTAAAATTTATGATTGTTCGATTCACTATTATCCTAGAAAGACCAATGTGATAGCGAATGCCTTAAGTAGGAAATCATCTAGTACCTTGGCATGTGTAATAACTAAAAAGTCTCATAAATAAATTAAAGGACATGAATGTGGAACTTCAAATGAATGAATTAGGGTACTTCTAACAAATTTGAGAGTGTAAGCAACAATCATTGAGAAAATCAAAGAAGCTCAACATAAGGATCCTTCATTGTTAAAAATCATGGAAGAAATGAAGGGATGAAAGAGAATGGATTTCACAATTGATGATGAGGATGTTCTTCGATTTGGTAGTCGTTTGTGTATTCCAAATGATATGTACTTGAAAAGAGAAGTAATGGAAGAAGCTCATGGAGCCGCTTGCACTGTTCACCCAAATAGCACAAAGATATATCGAGATCTTAAAGAGACATATTGGTGGAACAATATGAAAAGGGAAATTACAAACTTTGTGTCTAAATGTTTGGTTTTCCAACTAGTGAAAGCAAAACATCAAAAGCCTATTGCACAACTACAACAACTTGATATACCGGAATGGAAATGGGAGCATATTGCAATGGATTTTGTGACTGGTTTACCAAATACAACTAAGGAATTTAACTCAATATGGGTAATGATAGACAGGTTGACAAAATCTGCTAATTTCTTACCAATTCGAGTCACTTAATGGATAATTCACGCCAGTTATATGTTGATGAAATTATAAGGTTATATGGTATCCGGTTACTATCATTTAAAATAAAGATTCATGGTTCACTTCTAGATTTTGGTGTATCTTACAACAAGAAATGAGGACTCAGTTGAATTTTAGCATAGCTTTTCATCCACAAACTGATGGATAGTTGGAAAGAACCATATATACCTTGGAGAACATGTTGAGAACTTGTGTGATGGATCTGAAAGGTAATTGGGACACTCATTTACCCTTGATTGAATTTGCATACAACAATAGTTACCAGGCCAGCTTACAAATGGCTCCATTTGAAGCTTTGCACGGAAGTAGATATAGGTCTCCCATTTGTTGGGAAGAAATCAATGAATGGAAAATGTTGAGACCAAATTTGGTTCAGGTGACTATAAAAAAGATTAAATTGATACGAAAAATATTGCTGACAGCTTAAAGTAGACAAAAAAGCTATGAAGACAAAAGAAGAGAATTAGAAGTTGGAGACTTTGTATTTTTTTAGATTATCTTTGACAAAATTCCTAATGAGGTTTAGAAAGAAAGGTAAGCTAGAACCAAGGTTCATAGGAGCTTTTGAGATCTTAAGAAGGGTTGAAGTATTGGCTAGCTCTACCTCCGGACTTTTCACATATGCATAACATATTCCATGTTTATATATTACTAAAATACATGTGAGATCCATCCCATGTGTTGAGATACAAACCACTTCAAGTACAAGAAGACTTATCCCATAAAGAGAAGCCAATAAAGATTCTTGGTAGAAATGAGCAAGTGTTTCACAACAAGACTATTTCCAATGTGAAAGTCTTATGACACAACCACAAAAATGAGGAAGCCACCGAAGGGGAAATCAAGATGAAAGAGAAGTATCTGTATTTATTTTAGTAATAAGGTACACTCAAGTTCAGAGGATTGAATTATAAGGGGGAGAATGTAATACCTCATAGTGCATTAGAAAAGTAAAAATTTAAGTAACCATGTATAAGGGTTAAAATGTCTTTAAACATACTTTGAAAAGTCCATTGTAGGGTTTGAAAACCAATAAAATGAATTAGAAGTGAGGAAGCTAAGACAAATCATGAACTTGATAAGTTATGAAGCTAATCCAAATGATATATTTGAGGTAACTTCATGAGTAAATCTGTGTCAATCGTGTAACAACCTGTATTTTTTTATAAGGGTAAAAATATAATTTTACTCTTAGAAGGGTAAAATTATCATTTTACAGGTTTAGACATATCATAAAGTGGTTTAGAAACCCTTTGAACCAATTTAGAAGTGTAAAACCTATGTTACGCCTCAAACTTGTTAAGTTTGAAAGTTACCTTGATTTAGCATTTGGGGTAACTTTACGGGCCCACTGACACCAATTCTGAGAGAATTGGAGGTTATGCCATACCTTGATAGAAATATCTAAGAGTCTACTTTCCAACAAAATAAATGGTGTGTGATTCCGAGTTTCTTAGAAGAAGTTATGTCAATTCTCCCATAAGGTGTTTGTGTTGATAGGCCTGTGTATTTGGGATAACTTCACAGGTTTACTGATACCAATCCCGTGGGAACTAGGGTATAAATCATACCTTTTTAAAAAAGTCTAGTCTAGTTTCTAACCTAACAAAAGGTTTGCAAAAATGAGTTTTTTAGAGAAAATTATGCCTTTTTTACCAAAGGGTGTTGAAACAAGAAAATTCAGAATTCTTGATCGATCACATACAAAGGGCACACCTTTCGGGTGGTGCCCATGATCGGTCACAAACCACAAGATCGATCATGAACAGTGTCATGACAAAAAAATATGATCGATCACGGGTCGTCGTGATCGATCACAAATCCCATGATTGATCACAAAACACCCAAAATATGAAAAATGATAAAAAAAAAATTACATTTTTATGTCATTCATGATGTGACTTGCTTCCATTTGACCCCCACACATGTGGGAACTCATCTAGGGTAACTCAAACCTTATTTAAACATCATTTAGGTTATTTTATCTTATTAGAACAAAGAAGGAAATGTTTAGAGAGGATTAGGAAAGTTTTTTAGCTAAGAGAAGGAGGTTCTTGCCTAATTGGGTAAGCTTCACTCTCAACTCTAGAAATCTTCAATGTTAGCTCATTTTCTTCCTAGATCTTCATGTTTAATCTAATTTATACTAGTTCTATATCAGTTTATAGAGAATAGAGGAAAGGGCAAAAAGGTTCTTCTCTAAGATCTTCTTGGAAAGTAGGAGAAGAAGTTTGGGTAAGTAGTTATACAAAACTTACTTCATTTTTGTTTGATTTTAGGTTCATGGAAATCTTATAATGGTAAAGTCTCAACTCTATGATTGTTTTCTCTCATATTTGTAAATCCCTTTGTTAGGTTTTTAGAAACCCCACCTATTGTGGTGATTTATGATGAGATCTTGTCATTATATACTAGGATTTTAAAAATCCCTAATTTATACTATAAGAAAAAGTAAATTTGCAAGCTATATATATGTATTTCCCTTAAAGGATGATTTTCATGTATTGTGATGCTTGTAATCTAGGATTCTATAACTTTATAGTTTTCATAAAGAATAGTGATGGTTGATTTTCTTGATTGTCACGACTATAATGATTATTTGAGTTGGTGATGAACATCTCTTTAATATGTGGGTTAAATATGAAGCATGTTGATTTTCATGTAATGATACTAGCATTTTGTTGTGTATGAATTGCTTAAGAAACCCTATAAAATGATTCAAGTAAAACATGCTTAGAGATAGTGAAGATTGGATTTCCCTCTTTGGCTATCTATGAGTTCCTTTGATTCTTACACTCTACATATTTGTTAAAATGTCTCTTATAAATTTTTTATATTACTCTCATGTTTTTTGGATGTCTTTGGATTTCTTGCATGAGCCTAATATCTCCCATGATAAATTTCTTCAAATATATGTTGGTTTATAGTAATTTGTGATCTTTTATTGACTTCCTATGATAGTTCATTAATTCTTGCACTTTACATGTTTGATAAAATGTCTCTTAATGGTTCATTTACTATTTACATGTTTCTTGGATGTCTTTTGATGATAATAAGGAATGTCTATAATGATTGATTTCTTCTTTATTACTAAGTTAACAAATGTAACATGTGAATAATATATGTTCTTGTGTTATGATCAAAGAATGCTCATGTAGTGATATGATAAAGTAAGTTGGTTATGAATCAATAAAGAGTGAAATGGATAAAGAATCATGAATTATGAAAGAAGATAAGTAAGAAGAGTATCAAGATGTAAAGGTCAAGGTGTAAAGGTCAAGATCTAAATGTCAAGGTGTAAATGTCAAGATGTAAAGTCAAGTTATGGTCAAGGTCCTGTCATTGGGGATAAATACAATATGCAATATTCTATCAAAGTCAAGTCATGATCAAGATCCTGCCATTAGGGACAAATACAATGTGTAACTTTCTATCAAGATCATGTCATTAGGGATAAATACAATGTGTAATATTCTGTCAAGGTCAAGTTATGGTGAAGGTCTTGCCATTGGAGATAAATACAATGTGTAACTTTCTATCAAGGTCTTGCCATTGAGGATAAATACAATGTGTAATTCTCTATCAAGGTCTTGCCATTGGGGATAAATACAATGTGCAACTTTTTATCAAGGTCTTTCAACTAGGGATATAATACAATGTGTCAAAGTGAATGAAAATGTAAGAAAAATATAAAGTAAGTAAAATAAGAGTGTAAGCAAGTGAATCCAAGTGTGTATAAAGTATAAGGTAAATGAAAGAAAAATGTAAGCAAGTATAAGAAAATGATACCAGGTAATTAAATACGTATGAGTAAGTGTATGTGACCTTAAAGGTCGCACTATTAAGAATGAAATTGTATCAAGGAAGAAATAAAAGCTTATAAGACATAAAAAGGAGTGAAAATCACGATAAGAAGATAAGAAAGGTTTATAAGAAAGAAGTAATGTTAAAGAGAAAAGAAAAACATATAAGGTTCAAAAACAGAGTAAAGTTAGAAGTCATGTAACAGAAGAAAAACCTCAAGATAAAGAAATGAAAACACCTAAGTTTCGCAAGTAAGAAGTTCATAAGTTATATAAGAAATAAAGTTTCATGAAAGAAAAAAATGAGTGCATAAGCTATTAATGAAAATACAAGTCCTTAATACAAGTAAGTAAAGAAGATGATAGGAAACGAATATAAGTCATAATCTTTAATAAAATATAAGTTCATAAATTATGTAAGAAAAATAGAGATTTATGATATTTCTTCCATTGGGATACAAGTCAATGCTATAAAAATCAATGTTAAGTATTAAATGACTATTAAAAAGTGAAAAGTAAATATTAAGACAAGGACAATGGAAGCTAATGAGTGATAAGTGAAGACATAATGAATGATAAGTAACCTATGATGAATAACAAGTAAGAAGGTGAATGATAAGTACTAAAGTAACAATAGAATTGTTGAATATGAAAGTAGAATTTCATATGTCTCATTATGCAAATGTGTTATTAGGACTGTTAACTATTTAAGAATGATGCATGTCTATCTTAAAATGATTTGTATATGCATATTCATATTATGAAAGTATAGTTTATGCATGATAAATGAATATAAATGCTCATTGTAATGTACACTAGATATCTTTAGCATTGATGGACTATGAAATATTTACCATATAATTGTAAACACATATTACTATGAATATTGTCATATGTAGATATGATAAAAATGTCATGTATAGGTAGAATCATGCATATTGCCACATGTAGATGTTAGAAGGATGCCAGGTATAAATATAATCATGTATATTGTCATACATAGTTCTTACATGATAAACCATAATAATGAGTGTATAGAGCTTGTGACGACTAGTAGATGATGTATGTACACTAACACATACCTACACGCTAAAAATTGATATATATTCTATATGGAGATATATTCAGTATTTTTATATTGAAAGATTCGTGCTTTACCCATCTAGTTTCTGTAGTAAGTTTTGTGTACCTACTTATGAACCGTAGATCTCATCCATCCATACCATTTTTATTACATGGGAGATTTAGTGCAGGTACACCATTTGGAGTACTTTGAGGTCAAGAGGAAGGAATACGGCGAAAGTTTTTCTTTCTAGTTAGTTATAGTTCTCTCTAGACTATATATTTCATATTAAACCTTCATTTTGAAATATATTAAGATTAAAGTTTAACTTTTGAGACTTGTAGCTTTATATTCAAGTTGTTGTGATGAGAGATTGTGATATAATGGTAAATTGGTTTATATTTTATGGTATATTTCTGCTACGCCTTTAAGATTGTGGTTAGATGTGATAGTTTATGATTTCGTTGCTTATGTTGTTTTATGGTTAAGGTTAAGTATTCCATGAAGATCACAGATTTATGTAAAATATTTAAATTTATAACCAATTTTGTATGGATCCAGTTTAGTAGCAACCCGATTTCACGCTTAAATAAGGTAGCGAATTTCGGGTCATTACAAATCCTATATGAATTAGCTTGCAAAATATACATCATTGGAAAGCTCTATGAGTCTACTTTTTAATGCATCAAATGGTGCGTACTTTGGAGTTACCTAGAGAAAGTTATGGTCGTTTTCCCAAAAGGTGTTTGAAGAATAAATGCAAAAAAGTGACATTCTATCGAACTAGTCATCTTGACCCTAGGACTGGTCATAGCTACCCAAGACCGGTCATAATGACCCAATATCGTGTTCTGTCTAACCAATCATATTGACCTCAAGACTGGTTATACTAACCTTAGGATTGATTCTAACCTAGAAAATGCTTGAAATACCCCGAAAAAAATGATATTTTACATTTTTTTTCACCTAATGACAGATCAAACATGTAAGGAAGACTCTAGAAACTTTTGAGAACCTTAAATGAAGAAATATATACCTAAAATACACCTCATTTAGATCTAAAATAAAAGAAAGGAAGAAATGAGGAGAGAAAGGATTTTGTGAGATAGAAGGAATAAGAACTCCCAATTTGGTAAGTTTCAACTCATCCATGGGGGATTGAGCTATGTTATGAGAATTCTTTTGATAATTCATGATTCTCATGGTGAATCATTATACATATTACAGTGATCTAATATTTGTAGGAGAAATCTAGAGAGAGAAATTGGATCTAAAAAGAAACATTGATTGTAAGTATACATGTGAAATGTACACCTTTCCTTTTTATCCATCATTGATAGATCTACTACTTTCTATTGAATTTTTTATCATGAACTCATCACTGTTTGAATCTATGGAAGTTTTAATCTCATATTCTATTCTATTAATAAATCTATGAAGTTTTCTTAGAATTCGCATATTTAAACATGTAATTGGTATGGATCTATAATTGTATTGATATGAATTTTCATGAATCATTTGTTAAGAACTACAACATGAAAGATCTATGTAAATTTTATTTGAATTCTATAAAAACATATGAAATCCTTTCACCTACATTGAAATTGAATATGAGAGAGTGATTATCATTGAATAAAGTATGATTAGACATACGATTTCACATATGAACTATGACAATTGATTAAATGACAGATTAGACCTTTGAACTAGTTATAAATCTCATGTGATAAAAAATCATTTGAGCTAAGAAATTATGAATTTTCATGAGTTGATTAAAGAAATATGATCTAAACGTATGAATTTTAAACCATTAAACATCAAGTATGATCAATTTTTTTATTAGAACTTATAGAATCATTTCATGACTTAAAACTTCTGATTATTAATCAATTTATGATCAAGATCGAGCTAGAATTTCTTATAAGGATTGAATCTAACGTAAATACTCTATTTTGACTCGATTTGAACATGGTTTACATGATGAAACATGAACACTATTTAATTATTCATCGAAATAATAGAATGGTCATAGACCATACTCCATGTATTGAGAATTATTAAATCTTAGTTTTCTTTCATCATTTCATGAGAGTTTCTTTATTAGCCTATTGATATCATTTTATCCATTTTATATGATTATTGTATTGAATCCTTTGGACATCATTGAACTATTTGGGACCTACCATTAGGTCATAATAGGAGAATGGTAATATGGGACTTTCGATTGGGTTGCAACAATGGTAATTTTTACAGGACCTTACATTAGGTCACAAAAATATAATATTATATAATATTTATCCTTGGGTTGCAACAAAGGAATGATATGGGACCTGCTATTGGATTAAAACAATGGTAATTTATAGAGGATCACCCCGGTAATCTATATGGGACCTTTTATTGGGTCGTAAGAATGGATATTTGATTATTACATTGACTCATAAAACTCACTTGAATATTGTTTTGGGACCTTTTATTGGGTTGCAACAATGGTGATTGAAATTTGATATTGTATTGGATTCTTTAACCTCTTTGAATATTAATTTGAACATATTGAATCATTGACCTCCTTTGAACATTATTTTAGAACCTACCATTGGGTCACAACAATAGTCAAATTATCAGACTTGTTGAGCTCTTTGAAATATCAAATCATTTTAAACAACATCTATTTAATTATCAAATCATTTGAACATTGACTATTGAATTATCAAACCATTGAACATTGAATTTATTGATACACTGAAAAGTAAATGAAGTGATATGAAGCTTTATGAAAAGATTGAATATAATTATTAAACCATTGATCAATGATAAGACTAACAAGAAAATATGAAATTGTTGTTCTTATTGGATCATTGACTCTTTATTGCTCAATGGTTTATAGTTTTTTACTCATATTTGTAATCATCATCCATGGACTAAAATGTTATTGTTAGCATATATTGACCTTTTGAATCAATGTTTATTCTTAAAATATGAAATGCTTACATGCAAACTATACTTTGTTATTGTACACCGTATGTTTTGGACTTCTATTTGATATGGTTTATATGTATGTTTATTGACCTTGTCAAGCTCACCCAAAATTGACAACTATCACTAGATGAAAAAAAGTAAACCATGGTGAATGGATTGAAAGGAAAGGAAGGTAATAAGAAGAGTGCTCATGGTTGAGACATGATACTTGACATGACATGATATATTTGAGGGAGCATTGCACTCTTTTATAGTTAGTAAACCTATTTAATACTTTAAGTAAGATACATTATAATAGACATTTTGATTGTATTGGTTATGGAATAGAGATTTATTTTCCATTATATAGATATCGACATGGAATATGAATTTATTTTTGTTGCACTATGGTTAAATGATTGAAAATATTTGTAAAAAAATGTTTAAACTTTTGCTACCGAATATTGTGATTGAAAGATCCAATGGGATCTCATTGAACGAGAAAGGTAAAAAGAGAATTGTATGACCATGACATTGACATGCTATGTTTTATATGTCACGGTCCAAATCCGTTCATTACCGAGTTTGTATTTTTCTAGGTTCGGGGTGTGACAATGGATTATGGGTTTGTGCTTGTATTAAATATTTTCATTGTACATTGGTAATGCTGATGATGAATAAATGGGTAATTTATTGCAATATGTAAATGTGAATAGTTTGGACTTTATGTAGTTTCAATTCCACTACAACTCGCCTTTGGATTTATGGGAATTAAAGGTTTTAAACATGAATGGACAAAATTTGTACAAGAAAAAGGGACATGATCACACTCTGAAAGGGTGATCTCCCCTTTTGTGAGGTTCAGGTTTGGGGTGTGTCATCCAGGTGTCCTATCTAGATTTGGTCATGAATAAGGGCCTCAGATCTAGGTCGTGACAATAACAGTTATAGATTTTTAGTACCAAAAGTAGATGATAAAATCCTATGGTATAATATATGAATTGAATTTAGATGTGCAGTTTTCTTAGAAAAAATATTTTCTATAAAGATATAAGTAGTTCATGAAAGATTAACAAAGAAGTTAACTGGAATATCTACTATATAATAATTCAAAATTTGAATATATGAGAACTATAAGAGCTTTAGCTCAAGGGAGGAAAGAGAATAAAAGAAAAAAGACTATAAAAATAGATGTTTTTTTTATATTTATATAGTTAACGAAAACTCAATAAAATATCTTAAAACTATTATTTCATAAGATTTATTTAGAAATAATCGAGAAATGATGAATTGATATTTATACTCTAATATTACACACATAAACTAGTAAAATTAACACTACGAACTACAATGGTAGCCTGCCAGTGTTTTTCTTTTATATGTTTTGAGAAAACTCAAAACTGATAGAATTTTGGATAAATATAAAATTAGAATAATAGCATTGATATATAAAAGGAATATAAGAAATGGTTAATTTATCTTCAATAGAATCTAGGATAACTATAATAAGAATTCTTATATTACAACACACATGCATAAAATGATATCTACCAAACGGGTGTATACAACATTATTCAATGGAGACATAGGACATAAAATAAATATATGAAATGATTAAATGTTTTAAAGAACTAGGATATGAACATAAAGTAAATAAATTAGTTAAGTCTTTGTGTGGTTTAGCACAAATATATAAATAATGACATAAAAAAAACATTGACTAATGAATTATCAGCTTATAGGTTTAAAATTAATAATTGTGTGGGGGTGAATATAGTAAATTTTAAATTAATCTGGTATTATAATATTTCAATATGTATATGACATACTTAATATGGAAACTAGATTAGATGTAATTAAACAACTAGCAAATTATTATTTCAAATATGATACAAAATACATGGAGAAGTTGATGTCACTATAAGTATTAAATTATTATTATTGTCTGACAAAATTGTGTTTTTACATTTTCATAATATGAAAATGTTCAAATAGTTTGAAAATTTTGTATGTTAACTTGTAAAACTCCATTTGATTAGTATTCATTAAAAATAAATAAAAGTGGTAGTAGTTTATATAAGAAAAAAATATATGAATGAAGAATGGGTATCTTAATTTTGGCTGTGCAACAGACTCCAAATTGATTGCAAGTTTTGAAATTGATTTTGGTTTTGAGAAATTTTCCCAAAAATCATATCACAATCGGTTTAGGCATATCAGTTTTGGGCATAGAGATCTCAGCCTAAGTCAAAACTCAAGTGTGAAACCAATTGCGAGATCCACAATCGGTTTTGACTCCTAGATTCTGAAATTTCATTTTAGGCAAAGAATTAGGGTTTGTCCTTAGGTGTTTTCACTTGGGTATTTATGTGAGACCTAAACCATGTCTAGGTTCATTTTATGACACTCAATATGATATGATGCATGATTTATACTTTCCATGGTGTGCCACTTTCCCGATCTCTTCTTGGGGTCTTTGGTCTTTCTTGGTTTCATGTGATAAACTTGTGAGATCATAAGACACTTACAAGACTCCTAGTTTTACCCAATTGCCCATGGGATTTACATATATCAACACATCCAAAACGGGCAATAAATCTTGGAATACTTAATTCAAATTTAAATTGTTATGCTTAGTTTGGAGCGCTCTACTTATGTTGGAGCACTCCAACATTTTGGAGTACTCCACTAAGAGTAATTTCTCCCAGTCATGATAGATTAGAGAATTTATGGAGTCCTCCATTTTGGGGTTGGAGCACTCCAAACTAGTCTGGGGGCCCTGCTAGTTTAGTTTGGAGCTCTCCACCATTTTTGGGTCTCTTGTTCTAAAACATTGAAATCATCATCCCAAGTAGCATCCATGGCTTTGACCTTTGACTTGAACTTCTTGTTCTTTTTATTGCCGTAATCCTTGACAATATGACCTCTTCCTTTGCATTCATAGCAAATAAGAGGATCTCTAGAAGAATCATTATTCTTCTTATAGTTGGGATAGACTTTCCTAATAAATTTTTTCTTCAAGAAATCTCTGACATTTCTCTTGAAAAACTTCTTGAACCTATTAGTCACTAAGGCTAATTCTTCATTAGTTTCCTCATTAGATCCCGAAGGTTCTTCCACCTTAAGGGTATTGCATTTTTTCTTGGTGAGCTCCTTGATGGAGACTTCATAGGTTTGAAGTAAGCCAATTAGTTCTTCAAATGTAATTATTTTTACATCTTTGTTCTCTTCAATGGTGGTTACTTTAAGTCTAAACCTTTTAGGAAAAGACCTAAGTACTTTTTCCACAACCTTTATCTCACGCATTTCCTCACCTAAGCTCCTCATTAAATTTACAAGTTTAAACAGCTTAGCATGGAATTAAGAGACTTTCTCATCTTCCTCCATCCTTGGTGCTTCAAATTGTGAAGTATATATTTGAAGTTTTGATATCTTTGCAGCCCTAGTTTTTTCATGAGTGACCGAAAAAAGGTCCTAGGCTTTTTGGGTTGTCTTTAGGTGGGATATCCTCCTAAATTCATTGGGAGCAAGTCCACAAGCAATGACATTCAAGGCCTTATAGTTAAACTTGTGTATTTCTCCCTTAGCCGTAGTCCACTCACTGCGGGGTTTGTCGGAAGGCTTATAGTCATCAGTCTCCGACTCCCACACCCTATGGTCATAGACATTTAGGAAGATCTCAATCTGGGACTTCCAATAGCCATAATCACTTTCATTAAAAAATGGAGGTGTATTGATTGACATACTAGACTCTTCCTTGACCATCTACGGATTCTCTAGTTGTCTAGGATTTTTTAAAGATTCTTTTTAGGATTTAAAGTTAGGATCTAACTTGGGTTGTTAAGCCCTATAAGAGTAACCATGCTCTGATACAAATTGAAATTCTAAGTACGTAATCCTAGAGGGGGTGAATATGATATAATTAAATTTCTAATTCTTTTTACCCATTTAATTTAATTAAGTTGATTAATGTTGTTCAATTTTAATTCAACTTAATTATAGTGTTTGGTGCTCAAATGCTAATGATTGCAAGTAAAAAAATATAATGGACAATCACACAAAAATCACACATCACAACACAAGAATCTATAGTGGTTCAGCTAGACTGGGATCTATGTCCACTTTCAACTACTCAATTTATTAATCAACATAATGATTACAAGGAATTAGCAAACCTTAATTTATGTGCTTGATGTCGTTGACAACCATTGCCTTGGTTGTCTCCAAGCCATGGTCTTATAATTCATCACATGGCGACTTCGACTGTTGACACAAAAGCAAGGTATAAATACCAAAAAGGTTCTTGATTAACCATGTATACTAATTTAGTCCAATAAAAGGGATCAATGTCCCAATATATGGTGTGGCTGTCAATAGCCAACTATTCAAATATGGTCACCAAGGGAAGCTAAGTCCCATTGTAGAGAGTGGCTCTTAATAGCCAAATATACCAATAAAATAGTCTCTACTACAACAGAAGGGAGTGTGTGAATGCCTCTAGAGAAGGAAAGTAGAACAAGTAATCACACAACTGAATAAGCCGCTATGTAGGAAATTATAAGTGAAGCTCAAATGGGACAATATCTCATAGAGAGTGTTTTCTAAGGATTCACAAGTAGATTAGTGGTCTAGATATGCAAACTAACCACAATACAAACT
>JAOXJP010134520.1:0-42206 GCA_025762735.1 Platanus orientalis | reverse complement strand
CACTAGCTATCGCTCCATCATACATATCCTTAACTATGTCAATATATCTACTTGGGACCCCTTTTTTATCCAAAACCGACCAAATGATCTCTCTTGGTACTCTATCATATGCCTTATCTAGGTTAATAAAGACCATGCGAAGATCTTTCTTCTTTTCTCTATACTTTTCCATCAATCGCCAAAGTAGGAAAAGAACATCAATTGTTGATCTCCCGAGCATAAATCCAAATTGATTTTTAGACACTCTAATTTCACGTCTTAGTCGATGTTCAATCACTCTTTCCCATAGTTTCATTGTATGGCTCATAAGCTTGATCCCACGATAGTTGGTGCAATTTTGAATATCCTCTTCTTGTATACTTTCTAAAAGCTTACTTTCCTAAAAATTAAAACTACTAAAACTTAAGAATTTTTGAAAAAAATATTATTCCCATTTTTGTTGGCACCCCCTTAGTAATTTGGTCATAACTGTCCCAAATCACCTCGTATTTGCGCAATCTTGGTCTCATTAGGAAGGTAACTGAATAACTTATCTAATGACACCCAAATCAAGCCAAAAAAAGTCAAGTTTTGGCCATAGAAAAATTGGGTCCAAGTTGAAAAATGAGATTACAACTAAAACCTAAAATAACTAAACTAACCATGGCACTATTGGCCCTATTACAAAATTACACATCCCTACAAAATTTGAATTGACCCCATATAACGTGTAAATTTAAATCGTCTTTTTTTATGGGGATATATACATAAGTCGCATCATTCTCTTTAGGTGGGGAGAAATTTGACATCAAATTTGAAATCAATCACCATCCCTCACAGCTTGGTAATATGTCAGGAGCTCGCAACAAAGGTGGTAGATGTGGTGAAGATTCTAGAATTGATGATTCATATGTGCTCTTGGAACTAAAAGGCAGCTTGGACCTAGTTTTGATTTGGTCCGCTTTCGGGCTTTTTCGCGAACTAGAATTTGCTCAGGCTTTGGAGAATTTTGACCTTTGGTGATGATCTGCTACATTGTAGGAGGATGAGGTTCAAGTATAGAGTCTTTTTGCAAGCATTCTTCCGCTTTGGCCACTTTCCTTTTCTGGCTTTTTGACTTTTTCTAGAGTCAGGTTGGCTTTCAGATTTAAGCCTATGAACTTGAACTAGAGAAGATTATGAGTAGGAACTTTTTTAGCTTTATACTTTGCATGTATCTTTCAAACTCTTTTTGTAGATCTTGAAATATACAAACTCTTTCTTGTCTTTTGTTTTCTTCCTGCTTTTGTTTTTCTATCCCTAGAAATCCGATCTCAAGATAGTTTTGTAGTTTTTTTGAGTCTGATATTCTGCACTATGAGGATTTATATCTTCGACCTTGAATATAAATTTAACTCTATCAAGATTAAATTTGATCTCAGATTTTGATCTCCTTTTCAATTTCTCCATAAACAACTTCTAAGATAGTGGTTCATAACACCCCATGGTGTCAATGTAGTTAGTTCAGATAAGGCTGGGATCAGTTCAGATAGAACCTAAGATTTCTGTTAGATGGAACTAATTGATAAAACCTAAAGAATCATAGACTCGCAGGAATCCAACTAACTAGGAATTGGTTGGAACCTGGCTCTAATACAAGATTCGCCTCTAAAGAAATAAAACTCTCGTACCTTTACAGCTCATCATAAGTCAACCATGAACTGTTGATCTCTAGTATTGTACGTTGAAATGAAGATGTGAACTCAAGGGGCTAGGGCTACTTACTTTCAATTGCTCAATAGGAGTCACGCTTCACCCTACTTAACCATCTACTTAGAGCTTCTTTGCTAAAATAAAGAGAAAATCAAAAACTGATTTTCTTGGCTAAGGCTTTGACAACTCCAAAGAGTGAAGGGAGACCTATAAACCAGAACCGAGGAGTGATATGGAAAAATGCAAGCAAAGGGCCCAACTATCCCTCTTCACTCTGAAGTTATTCTCACAAGCATTACTCTAAACTTTTGTATCCTTGTTGGTTAGATAATTTGTTTTGATATCTAAATAAACCTGAATTCCCACTCTTGAATCTTGAATATGGGAACTCTTTTGCAAGTGTGACTTCATCCAAACTCAAGTTTAATGTGGACATTGGAAGCTGTGTGGGACCCACACATAGCCTTGTTGGGGTCCACACAAGAAGACACATGGAGGAACATCTTTGGGATCCGTGTTAGAAATTAATGAAAGTTTGGCTAGTTTTGCTCCTACAAGTGGTGTCTCTCCTTCCTCAAGTCTTATTCCTTGATTTGAAATCCTTATAGGGAGTACTTGGATCATGGGATAGAGATTACTCCAAAGGTATTTGTCTTCTCTTATTTTTCCTTTTTTCTTCTTTCTTCTTTTTCTCTCTTGTTCTTACTATTCTCATTTTTCTAGTTTATTGAATTACGTGTGTGCAGCCTGAGTTTTTTTATAATTTTATATAGCTAGAAATCTCGAAATAACCTTAAATTTTGTATACATACTCCTCATATACGCCAGAGTCACCCCGTTAAATTTCAGAATTTCTTGACACACAACCAGGATATTTTGGTAATTTTGGGTTTCTACCCAGAAATTCCAGAATTGTCCTTTTGGATTTCTTTCTTCTCTTTTCTTTTTCTTTCTTGTTTCAATTCTTTTAAACCCCTTTTATCAAGTTTCTTCTTGTATTTTTATTAAATCTTTGATTACTTACAGTTCAATTCTTAGTTCTTTAACCTTATTCTTGTTTCCGCTACATATCTTGGGTTTTATTGAGATTTTTTACAATCTTCTACATCAACTTTGGTATTATCTCTATTATGTTGCATCGATTTTGGTATCACAACTTGTGTGTTGCATCAATTTTGATATTAAAGTCATGTTATCAATTAACTCTAATCCAACTGAGTCCTTGGAATCATTAGTAGGATATTTTTTCAATTTCTCAAGGTATGATTTGGAAGGCTGTATCATTCGAGATTTTGGAAAGGGGCCTAAATCCTGAAAATTTGGAAAGGACCCTAAACCGTGAAGTTTTTTTAAAGGACCCTAATCCTGAAATTTAGGGAATCCTTGAAAAGATGAGATGATTCTTATAGTGAACACAGTTTGTTTTCCCTTCCGAGAAGCCAACTAAGATAGCGATTAGTGGTTAGATTGGTCAGAACTTTATTTCTACATCTTTTGTTGACAAGCTCTTACATATTGTGGATATGTTGAGGACCGTATTGTTGATATTCAATTCCACTACAAAAGAGACTACTTTGACAGAGTTGAATGTCTAGTGTGTGATTTCCCCTTAACTGACACACAAGTGATTTTAAGCAAGCGATAGATTGAAGAGAGGAAAGTTACTTTTAATAAGGAGACCCAAGTGTTGCGATTATATAACCATGGTGTATGGTATTATCTCCGACTCAAGCCTGTTAAGATGGTGTCATTAGTTGTAATTAAAAGTGTTCAAAATTCCTTAGATAACAAGACCAAAAAGTGTGCCAATGCAGTTAAGGAAGAGCCTATGAAAGAATCTAATGCACCTCAAGATCAAACCTTGTTTAAACCAAAGCTATCTAATGAAGATCTTGACGTGGGAATGTTGAGCAAACTCGTGTTACTGATTTGAGTGAAACAGATGAGGCCATGGTGGTTACTGACACATGTACCATTATTGCCCCAATTCATGACCAGCCATCTGAGAAGAATCAAGTCCAAGTCCAAGAAAAGACTCAGCCTTTTCTGATAGCCACGCCAGCTCATGAGTCTGTGGTGTTTGTAGACATTGTTGCTCTAGTTCTTACGTGCCAAAGGTAGAAGATCAAGTGCAAATATGTGCCGATTTACAGTCCCTTATGGTTCCATTATGAGTTCATGAGCCTACAGTCTATTCTTTTAGTGTTACTTCAGTTGAGACACATATAGAGGTTTACTATGAGGTCTTTCCAATATAAGATGCTTGCAAAACAAGAGGATTACATCATGATCTAAATGTTGGAGGATTTGTTCGCAAGATATGAAGTCCGAGCTCCCTTATGTTGCTGCTCATTTCTTTCAACACAACTCGAGGTTGAATTTTTTCAAACAAAGGGAGTTTAATGGGGACATTAAATGCCATGTGAACCCACACATGGTTTGGTGGGGTCCATACATGGAAGACACATGGAGGGACACTTGTTCTCAAATCAAGAGAAGAGTTATGTTGCTTATTAGAGTCTTTTTTAAGTCCTTTTTACTATTTTAGTTAATATTTCATGAGTTTTTAGAATCTATGACATGAGGGTCATTATGGTTTTTGTTTTTGGGTCTTTTGGGAATAAGGCATTGTTGCCAAGGGTATTTTATTAATTTTGTTGAGTCAAAAAGTCAAAGTGTATCCCGTAGAAAGTCAATAACAAGGAACTTGCACAGGGTTTAACAACAGAATTTCTAGAACTGTTTTCAACAGGTTCTAGTAGGTTAATAGTGATGAGGACATCGGGTCCAAGCGCAAGTTCCAGGTCTAAAGAGGAGGAGCAGGAGAGATGTGCCCATGCTATGGTTCCATTAGAGTCCTTTTTATTTATTTTATGTTACTTTATGTCTCTTGTTAGAGGGAGACACATGTTTATGAGTGAGGGGTTATTTTTGTCCACTTTCTATTTTATGTACACAGCCCTAGCCGTGGGACTCTTTATCGAGCTCATGACCAGGTTTTGAACTCATGCAATAGACTTAAATTTTGAGAGCAACGAATCTCTTTCTTCTTCTTCCTTGTGTTGGCCAGATGAATACCCAAAACCCTGGAATGGGACTAGGCCCCTATCTAGTTTAACGCGGGTAATAGAGGTCACTCCCTCCTCTTGGGTTAAAGGTCATCTTCCATTTCTTTATCTTCACTATTTTCTAACTTTGTCTACAGTTTTTTTTTTTTTTTTTTTTGTTGCTGAATACATATAGCCTACACAAGATTGATCGCCTACTCTTCTATTTACATATTTTTCTTGAATCAACACCTCCAGGAGGTGTATAAGTGTCGGACGATCAAATCTCTAACAACATCATGCATTAAAACTAAGTTTTGAAGAGATTTCTGTGAGAGGATTCATTACCAGGCGTGATATAAAGACATCAGGTCATCGTGGGAGATTGGATACCAGATCCTAACGATAGAAGATTTAAAGGTGGGACTTTTTCCAATGCCTACTATACTCTCAGGCGATCCTCTATGCAGCAATTCCTTTCAGAAAAGCTTCCACAAAAATCAATGTCTAGGTTGAAGAATCACAACTAGGCGTGAACACTGTTCCAAGAGTGATTTTATGAAATCCCTCACTACTCTTTAACGGTTAAGGATTTTCTATGAGGGTCTTTACCTACCTATTTGGGACTCTTGGGCGACCCTAGTGGGTGGATCCCACTTTCAAAAATTTCAAAATTTTAAAAATACTCATACAAGGTATTTAGAGGCAGGCGACACTTATTCCTCAAGTCTAGAAAGTTTGAAATTCTTGGAAATCCCCAAATCCAGCACTTTAATTGGGGAAATTGATTGCAATCACTCTTAATAACATCAAGGAGGTGTTCTACATCAAAATCAGGTATTAGTTCTTCAAATTTTGCTTTCTTTTCAAATTCCTAAAAGTAAGATTTTTTGACATGTTGTGACATATGGCCTGAATCTAAGTTTTCAATTTCTTGGCCTAAACAGATTACCCATATAATATTATGATTGCCTAAATATATTACTAAATCCATCTTTAAGCCTCTTAGACCATTTCTGAAATTATTTGGTTTGTTTCCCTTAATTTTGACTTAATTTAGATACATTTTTGGGCCTTGCCTAAATTTTCCTCATTACTAAATTTTTGTATCTTACCGATAATCCAAGCATATTAATTAGGTCTTTAATTGTAATTAGTTTTTTAAGCCCTAATTCCTCTATTGCATGTCGAGCTTCATTTAAAAAATACCTGAATTAGCATATGGACTTGAGAGTAGGAATCTTGTTTATTTTTCTTCATTACTTTAGCAATTTTATTCTTATCTCCTATGCACACACTCACTACCCTAAATGTATGCTGCATCACCAAGATGTGCGATTTCCTAGTTTGGGAATTACATGTAGGAGGTATTGTCAAGCATTTCGGCAAAGACAAAACCATTGCTCTTATGGAAAATCAATTTTACTGGCCAAGTCATAAAATAGATGTGGCCAAAATAGTTGAGTAATGTCATACTTGTGAATTGGCAAAGTAAGGGAAACAGAATGCTAGATTATGCATGCCTTTGCCAATTCTTCAGACTCCTTGGCAGGATGTGAGCATGGATTTCGTGCTAAGATTACCGAGGACCCCTAGGCAACATTGTGGAATGGTTTATAGTTATAAATTTTGGCTTATAGTCCATGAGGGCTTAAGAATCATTTTCGTCCATGTATAGATACAGGGTATGTAACCCTAATATAAATAAAGGGAAATACGTATGAGAAAATAGCTCATACGATTCACTCGAAACTTTCTCTCCCTTCTTCCCAATCTTTCTTCTTCCTTTCTTCACTCTTTGTTGCAAGTAAATCCAGCGTGGAATCAAGACTCCAACTTGATATCAGAGCCAGGTTCCTCTCAGGCTCATCATCGGCACCAATGCTGCAAAGTTGTCCTGGCACTAACGTCAGTATCGACACAACCAACCTCGAATCCGATGCTTGTTTTTGGGAGAAAGATTTATCATGAATTTCTATAAAGTTTGTTTGGTGATTTGAAGATCAAAAGGATTTTTTAGGGATTTTTTTTCAAATAATTAACAAAAGTCCCTTTTTCCAGTTTTTTGGATGATTCGATTAAATGGGAGTTTTTTTCGTATTTTGATCGATAAGGAATCGGTCACTAAATACCTGGTGGGTTTTGAAACTAATCTCAGGCTCTTTGGTTGAGAACTGAGAATGTGGTGGTCAAATTTGTGACCCATATTTACCGTCCCCTATTTAACGATGTTTTGGTTTGTGCAATAAGTCTGGCTACAATGGAAATCTTCATTCTACATGTTGTTGGAGGTTAGTAAATGGTTGGCGATTATTTACTTGGAGGTATAGTGACTATAAAAAAAGCTCACTTTGTTCCAGGGAGTTTGTGCTTGTTCCATCGTGTTCAGCCTTGTGTAAGGTTATTCTGTGAGATCGATACTTCACTATTGATCATGTGATGAGAGTTGTAACAATTATACCATCACTCCAAATTGGGGTCTGATATTGTGTGCTCTTCACTCAAAAAATAAAATAAAATATGTTAGAAGAAGACATGAAGGCAGGATCAATCAACAATAACTTGTAATTCTTGCTCCTAAACCTTGTTTGTGTGCTTGAGAGAAAGATAAAAAGAAGAATGAGAGAGAAAAATTAAGATTGGATCAATCGTATGAGTCTTTAGTCTCGTGTGGTTTGTATTTATATTAAGAGAGTATTCGATACATAGTACATATAGTATACCAAAGGTATATGGGTATATAGTACCCTTATTACATATAAGTCCCCAGATACAATACTTCAACACTCCCCCTCAAGTTGGAGCATGAATGTCAAACATGCCCAACTTGCCGATGATATCATGGAGCCGTATTTTGGAAACACCTTTAGTTAGCACATCTGCTAGCTGCTGGTATGTAGTAACAAAGGGAGTGCAAATCAGTCCACATAGTATCTTTTCTCTGATGAAATGTCAATTCACTTCTATGTGCTTGGTCCGATCATGCTGCACAGGATTGTGAGAGAGATACTAATGGTTGACTTGTTATCACAATATAAGCTCATCGGAGTCTTTACTTCAAGGCCAATCTCATGAAACAGGAGCCTTAACCAAAGAGCTTCACAAATCTCATGTGCCATTGATCTATATTTTGTTTCAGCACTCGATCTGGCAACAACTAATTGCTTCTTACTTCTCCATGTTACAAGATTCCCACCTATAAGTGAACAGTAACTAGAGGTTGAGCGTCTATCCATGACTGATCTTGCCAAATCCGCGTCTGTATACACCTCAACCTTCACATGGCCATTGTTTAAAAATAACAGCCACCTTCCTGGAGCAGATTTTAGATACCCCAAAATGTGAAAGGTAGCTTTTAGATATATTGTTCGTGGTGTATGCATGAACTGACTAACAACTCCAACCACAAAAGTTATATTTGGCCTTGTGAGTGCAAGATAGATAAGCTTTCCAATAAGTCGTTGACATCGTCTAGCATCTATCAATGGCCTACCATCCTAATCATTCAACCGATGGTTAACTTCAATAGGGGTTTCTACCGGTTGCGCCCCTATTAATCTTGTCTCAGTAAGTCTAAAACATACTTTTTCTGATATATGAAGATACCTCTCTTGGAATAAGCAACGCCAAGACCCAAAAAATAATGAAGTGTGCTCAAATCCTTTACTTCAAACTCACTACTCAAATGAACCTTTAGTTTGTGTACTTCCTCTGAGTCATCTCTCGTGACTATTATGTCATCCACATACACAATGACTGTTGTAGTTCCTTTCAAGGAATGTTTAACAAATAGAGTATGATCCGCCTGGGATTGCCTATAACCAATTTTGGTTAAACTACCACTGAATCTCTCAAACCACGCCCTTGGTGATTGCTTGAGTTCATACAATGCCTTCCTTAGTTTGCATACTTTACCCTCACTTCCTAGAATCTTCAAGCCTGGAGGTAGTATCATATACACTTCTTCATGTAAATCACCATGAAGAAATGCATTCTTCACATCTAGTTGCCAAAGTGGTCATTCTTTGTTGGCTGTAATAGATAACCACATTCAGATGGAGTTCATCTTGGCCACTGGAGCAAAGGTTTCTTGGTAATCAATACCATATGTCTAAGTGAATCCCTTTGCTACCAGTCTTGCTTTATAGCTGTAAATGGATCCATCTACCATGTATTTAACAGTATAACCCCACTTGCACCCTACTGGTTGCTTTCCCACTAGACGGTCCACAAGTTCCCATGTCCCATTTTTCTCCAACGCTGTCATCTCCTCACACATCGCATTTCGCCACTGACTTTGAGAGATTACCTCTTTCAGATTGGAAGGAACCTGTACAGAAGATACAGATCCAAAAAAAATACGATATACAGGTTTCAAGATCTTACAAGATACAAAGTTAGAGATAGGATGATTAGTACAAGATTTATTTCCTTTGCGGAGTGCAATGAGAAGATCATCATCATTTGCAGAGTCCCATATATCCTTGGTTATTCAAAGGAACAAAAAACCACAGTTAATCTATGGTTGTATCGAGTTAAGTAACCATGACATCACTGTCAGATATTTAGACTTCTATTTCTCATAAGCTTAAGTATCTGAGACATTTGGTTCAAGAACACAACCATTAATGTAACCAAGTTTGCTCCTTCCACCAATATACATCTTCGAGGATTGGGACCATTCCAAATAATTCATTTCATTTAGCTTGATAGTAGTGATTTATGCACTGGGATTGTCACCCTAGATACCCATAGGTGACATGGCACTAATAAAACTCAGACCACTCCGAGCATCATCCATCTTTGTAGACTCCGTCTACACTTCTGACGTTCCTCACGTCACAAGGTTACCTCACACAAACAATCAACGCGAATGATTAGGGAAAGCATCTAAACAACATCTAAAGGTGTCTACAAATCACCATTCACATCACTAGACCTTCAGGTTTGAAGGTATGAAACACGAAGCAAGAGGGGCAAACTGCATCTCAGGCGTCATGCTCTCTCCTGGCCGAAAAATCATCAAAGACCCCTCGAACCTCAACCAAACTTCACAAGGCCTATCTCAAACGATTCCCCCTTAAAAAACGACCAATCCTTTCAAAGGAGTCAACAAGAGGTCTCAAAAATCGAGCCCAACACCACACCGAAGTTGTCGCAGGCGTCTTTGACTCACCTGGCCAAAAATGGTTATATCTCTCTCAAAACAAAACAAAACAAGATGAGACTTGTTTCTACAGAATCCTCATAAAAAAATGGACACTCCTTTCGAAAGAATCGATCTAAAACACTTCCAATCGTTCTAGATCTACGATTTGCCAAAAACAGAACTTTTTTAAGTTTCTTCACAAAAACTTTGAAATAAAATCAACCATGCATCAAAAAAATCTGTAAAAATCACCAAAAACACCAGGGGACCAAGATCTTTCAAAACCCTAAACTTTCACGCAGGTCGGTGGTACGGCCTGCTGACGTCAACATACAAACATGTTGACAGTAGCATCATTGCCTTGTGTCAGGATGCCTAATCACGTCACACTCTAATACCAACTTGTAATTCTCACTCCTAAACATTGTTTGTGTACCCGAGAGAAAAGAAAAAGAAGAATAAGAAAAGAATTAAAATTGGATCAACAATATGAGTCTATAGTCTCATATGTGGTTTGTATTTATATTAAAAGAGTATTCGATACACAATACATATGGTATACCAAAGGTATATGGATATATAGTACCCTTATTACATATAAGTCCCCGGATACAATACTTTAACACAACACTAATTCGAGTATCATTGGGGAGAGGTGAATGAGTCCTCGAACACCTTTATCACTACAGTCCGGTCAGATGGAACCAAATTTCTTGCTTTGTCACAATCAAAGAAGTTCTTTATCACATAAAAAGGAAAATTGGGATATTTGACTAGTGATGCGATGCCCAATACTAAAGATCCTACCTATGCGAAGTGGGAAGCTGAAAATGCCATGGTCATGTCTTAGCTTTTGCACTCCATGCAACCACATATTTCAAATAACTATGCATTTTTATCAATAGCCAAAGCCATACTGGTTTGCTGATTCAAACCCTTCCCCTACACTCCTTACATCTTGCGGCTACTGCAGTTGGTATTTTCCAGCTTGATTTTTTATTGTAAGTGGGTGTCAACCACAGGCCAGGGTTCAAAACCCATCTTCATGTTTACATATCAAAAATATATATTTCTTAAATAGAATCAATTACCAAATAGGTCCAGTATGGCCTGCCACCGCCACAAATAGTAATCAAAGAAGTCCACTTACAATCAAAAATCAAGCTGAAAAATACCAACTGCGGTAGCCGCAAGATGTAAGGAATGTAGGGGAAGGGTTTGAATCAGAAAATTCAAGAAGAAATTCAGATTAATGGTGCCGCAAGCCCTAGGACAGATTAGGGATCAGATTTCTTGCAAACTCAAGAACAAGGAAGGGTTGGAGGTGGGCAGCTAGTTTGGTGTACTAGAAAGAAGGTTTAATGGAAGGACAGATTTGTAGCACCAAGAATTAGGGTTTGAAGGAATAAACAAGATGAAGAAAAAAAATGTGCAATCGGCTGGCTGACAGGTTTAGGACTGAGAAAACTTAGGTTTTAGAGGAAAATTGAAGAGGGGGTAGGGAGAGAAAGGTTGGGATGAAAGATTACAGGGTTGGGGTGTCAAGAATCAGTCAAGATTGATTCTTGAGGGTGATTGAAGGTGTTTCATGGCTGATTTAAGGGCTGGTTGCAGAAATCAGCTAAGAACAATAAAGAAAAGAAGAAAATAATCAGGAAAAAGGGAGAAGGGAATAAGAAGATAAAGAAGAATACCTTTTGTGGAGTAATCCCTACACCACTATCCCAAGGTAATCCCTACCTAGCGTTTCAAGCCAAGGCACAAGAACCTGTAAAAAGGTCCCACTCGTAGAGAGCAAGAAAACCCAAAAAAAAATTATTCATAAACCATCATGTCTCAATTACAATGGGGTATTCCCTCTTTTAAAGACTTAAAATTCAAAAGAACAAGAAACTTTCTAAAATAGAAACCGAGGACTCTTTCTTAAGACTTATACTAAGACTTTCTTTTTCTTAAAATGAAAACACTCAAAAGAAGGCAAAATCATGGGTTGTATAAGGGTGGTCGACCAGCACTTCTTTTGCTTATAATATGTGCTAACAAAATTGCCTAAAAACAAAAATCTTAATTCCATTTCTGTCCTAACTCTAATAGTTTATTAACTATTAAGTAAACCAGTAAAACACTCTAATAAAAGAACTCCAATCAGCAACTTTGAGCTCTACTCGATGTACCAAAGATGTTCCTCCACGGTCTTCTCGTGTGGACCCCACCAAGCCACGTGTGGGTCCCACATGGCCTCTAATGTCCACATCACAAATCCAGTGCCCATTTTGTTACTTCCTCCGTAAAATCACTACCTACTTCCATACCTTCTACTATGACAGCTTCAAACAACATCAATTTCTCTCGTGATTAGATTGAGGCACTTCAGTGCTTTATGGCTTAGCTTAAATCCATCTGCTTCTACATCTTCATTCGCTTAGTTAGGTACCTCAACTTCTACCTTAAGTGCATCGATCACTACCCCAAGTCACTCTTGGATCATTGATTCAGGAGCTTCTAATCACATGACAAGTAAGGTACAACTCGCTGATGAATCTTATTCCTTCATTGCTCATAAGCGATCCATCTTGGTAACTAAAACCTTACCACTATCTTCGGTCTTATGTGTTCCTAAATTCACTCTTAATCTTTTGTCTATGAGTCATATTGCCAAATCTTTAAATTATTAACATTCTTTCCTTCTCACTGTATTTTTCAGAACTTGGAGACGAGGATGATAATTGGTAGAGGACATTAGAAGAATGGCTTATACATACTTGATAGTGTTCCACATACGGCTTCCTCTGTTCAACTTCAAAGTCTACCATGAATAAAGGATAGCTCATCTAGCCTCAACCCTCTTTATTAGTGGCACAAGTGTTTGGGTTATCCCTCCTTTTTCTCTTTCGTATCGTTTATTTTTGCTTTATGTTTAAAGAGTCAAAGACTCATATGTTAAAATGTGACTCACGCAGGTATGCTAAACATTGTCGAAGTTTTTATAATTCGAGTATGAATAAAAGTATTAGTTCTTTTGAAATTGTAGATTCTGATGTGTGGGGACCTGCTCCCATTGATTCTTTATTTGGTTACCATTGTTTTGTAACGTTTGTTGATGATTACTCTTGTTGTATTTTGGTCTATTTACTTAAATCCAAAGGTAGTGTTTTTTTCATCTTTATTTCTTTTAATAAGATGATTGAAACCCAGTTCGACAAGAAAAATAAGATATTGTGGTATGATAATGGATGGAGGGGAATATATTTCTTCTGCTTTTAACTCCTACCTTGATCAACATGAGAATATTCATTAACTACATGCCCCGGTACTCCTGAACAAAATGGGGTAGTCAAACACAAGAACAAGCATCTCATGGAGATTGCTAGAACACTTGTTTGAAATGAACATTCCAAAAAATTTTGGGTTGATGCAATTCAAACCGCAACCTTCCTCATGAATCGTTTGCCTACTTGAGTCTTGGATTTCAAGTCTCCCATTGATGTTTTAACTCTTGACTCCACTGTGTTCCCTATTCCTCCCAAAGTCTTTGATTGTACTTGTTTTATCCATATAGATAAGTCATCTAGATCCAAACTTGACCCTAAAGCTTTAAAGTACATCTTGTTGGGTTATTCTCCTACCCAAAAAGGATGCAAATGTTACCATCCACCCACTCATAGAAGACTTGTTTCTATGGATGACACATTTCACGAGACTATCACATTCTTCTCAGTTAAGAAGTCTTTACCTTAGGGGGAGTATTATGATGATGATGGTGAGACTCCTACTCCTTTACTAAACCCTCTTTCTTCTTTGATAAGGGTAATCGAACAAAAACTGCAGCTGATAAAGGGGAGACCAGTGAAAAACAAATTCAAGTATATAAAAGGAGAACAAAAGAAAAAGAAGTCGGAACTGAAGACGCTTATGTTTCTCACCAAGATATCTTCTCTAATCCAGGTAACACCTCCACTAATCTAGTTGACAATATTGATCTTCCGATAGCCTTGAGAAAATTTTCTTGGTCTTATGTTAAATATCATATTTGTAACTATGTGTCATACAATGCCTTATCTTCCTCTACCCATTCCTTTGCTCTTGCTTTGTCTTCTGTTGTCATTCATCGCAGTGTGTGTAAAACTTTAGCTCAATCTCATTGGAAGAAGGCAATGAAAGAGGAAATGTGTGCTTTGGAGATGAACAAATTTTGGGACATTATGGATCTTCCTATGGATAAAGAATCAATTGGGTGCATGTGGGTATTTACTGTCAAGCTGAAGTCTAATAAGAGTGTAGAAAGGTATAAGGCTCGACTAGTTGCCAAAGGCTACACCCAACTTATGGTATTGGCTATCAGGAGACATTTGCGCCCGTTGCAAAGATGAACTCCTTCCGTGTTCTTCTCTTTTTAAATTGTGAACCAAGGATGGTCATTATATCAACTGAATGTGAAAAACGCCTTCTTACATGGTGATCTTGCAAAAGAAGTGTTTATGAAACTCCCATCTGGATTCCAAATTGCATCAAGTAGGGGTAAGGTTTGTAAGCTAAAGAAGGCTCTTTATGGTTTGAAACAATCACCCAAGGCGTGGTTTGAACGTTTTCGGGCTGTCATGGTGTCTTATGGCTACATACAATGTCAGGCTGATCATACACTCTTTGTGAAGAGAGAGGACAGCAAATTTACAGCATTGATCGTATATGCACATGACATTATTATCATAGGTAATGATGAAGGTGAAATTAGAAAGTTGAAATGCTACTTGGCAAAAGAATTTGAAATTAAAGATCTAGGACAACTCAAGTATTTTCTTGGAAAAAAGGTTGTACGTTCAAAAAAGGGTATCTTCATATCCCAACGAAAATACACCCTAAATCTTCTTAGTGAGATTGGGATGTTGGGATGTAAGCCAGTTGATACACCAATTGATCCTAACCAAAAGTTCAAGGAAAGTGATGGAGATTGACTCATTGATGTAGAGAGATATAGACGACTGGTGTGACGATTGCTTTACCTATCCTTGACACGACCAGATCTTGCCTTTATTGTCAATGTGGTAAGCCAGTTTAAGCATGCCCTTACCATTGTCCATATGTAAGTTGTTTATCAAATATTGAGATATCTTAAAGGGTCCAGGCCATGGTCTTTTGTTTACTAAGAAAGTTGGGCTCCAGATAGAGACATACAGTCGAACTACATGTAAAGGCATATACAGATGCTGATTGGGCGGGGCCTATATCTGATAAACGATCTCCTTCAAGATATTTCACTTTTGTTGACAGCAATTTAGTCACTTGGAGGAGTAAGAAGCAAATTGTAGTTGCTCATTCAAATGTTGAAGCAGAATACAGGGCTATAATGCATGGTATATGCAAGTTATTGTAGCTAAAACTGCTTCTATCCAAATTAGGCTTCCTTCTTCCAGGCCCAATGTGGTAATATTGCAACAATAAGGTAGCTATTAGCATTGCTCATGATCCAGTTCAACATGACCAAACGAAACACATTGAGGTGGATCGACATTTTATTAAAGAAAAACTCATGACTAGTCATATTTGTATTCTGTTTGTGAAGATAAATGAGCAGCTAGCTGGCTTATTTACTAAGGGGTTAAGTAGTCCTATTTTTTATAACTGTCTTAGCAAGATAGGTATGTGCTCTATCTACAAACCAGCTTTAGGGGGGTGGAGAATGGTTTATAGTTATAAGTTTTGGCCTATAGTCCATGAGGGATTAAGAGTCTTTTTCGATCATGTATGGATATAGGGTATGTAACCCTAATATAAATAAAGGGAAATACGTATGAGGAAATAGCTCATACAATTCACTCGACACTTTCTCTCTTCTTCCCAATCTTTCTTCTTCTTTTCTTCACTCTCTATTGCAGGTAAATCCAAGGTAGAATCAAGACTCCAACTAGCACAATTCCATTTTTGTAGTAGTGGACTGCTTCTCCAAGATGGCCCACTTCATACCATGTTAGAAAACCTTTGATGCTTTTAGGATTGCTAAATTATTCTTTGATGAGGTTGTTCAACTACATGGCATGCCCAATCTATTGTGTCTAATAGAGATGTTGACTTTGTTAGTTATTTTTTGAAGACACTATGGCATATGTCGAGCACAAAGCTCCAGTTTTCGTCGACCTACCACCATCAGACTGATGGTCAGACTGAAGTGGTGAATAGGAGTTTGGGGAATCTCCAATGTTGTTGGTGATCACCTCAGGTCTCAAGATTTAGTCTTATTTGTAACTGAATTTGCATACAACTTAGTCAATAGGACCACAAGCATGTATCCATTTAAGATTGTCATCGGTTACAAGCCTAAGGCACCTATAAACCCCATACCTATGTCAGTTGCACACAAAACATCTAAGTCCGCATCTTCATTTGCACAGCATATTCATTCATTGCATAGAGATAAAGAGGATGATGACACTTAATAATGTGAAGAACAAATAGTCGGCTGATTTGTGTCGTGTTCAGCAAGAGTTTCAAAAGAGAGATTTTGAGATGGTTTGACTTAGACCTAAGTGATTCCAGTTTAAAGTCACCAAGAAACTACATGTTCATAGTTTTAGAGCCTATAAAGTATTTAAACGAGTTGGGCCTAATGCGTATGTGATTGACCTTCCCTCAAACTTAGGGATCATCTCAGCATTCAATGTTGAGGATTTTATTCCCTTTCACAGTCCAACCTCTCCCCTTCTTAGCTCCTTCTCAGACCAACAAACTCCACTCACCCAATTTCCTCAGCCTACACCTCCACCTCCACCATCGGCATATAGAAAAGAGGGGATAAAGAATATCCTAGATGAGCAGAAAGTTTCTACAAGCAATGTGGCTATGAGAAGTACCTTGTCAAGTGGAAAGACAAGCTCGAAACGGACAACACTTGGCTGACACAGGAGAACCTCCAGAGACTAGATCTAGATCTACTTGAGAGAGATCGCAATTTTATTTTGTTAGAGGCAAATTCTTCTCAGATGCAGGGAGTTGATGAGGACATCAGAGGCACACCCCGTAAAGTGTACCATCAATGGAGGAGGATCAAACCTCGTTCATTGTAGTTCATTGTAGCTCAAGTAGCTCAGAACTATGTGGGGCCCACTTGTGGACATTCTTGGAGGGTTGCTTAGATAGCATAGTTAGACTTATTTTGTGGTTTATTTTGACTATTAGATTTTTTGTTAATGTGTAGTAGTGTTACATTTAATTTGTGTGGGTGGGACACATGTTTCAAAATCTCACGCGAGACAGGCCATCTCACGCAAGACGTATCAATTTCGTAGGTCCTCGAGACGAGAAGGGCATATCATACGAAATCTTAGGAAAAGTCCCACATATCGCTAGACGTCTCATGCGTCTCGCACATGTCTTGTGATACGTGGGACTTTTTGGTTCATTTTTTCCGTAAAACATAGAGAGACGTGATACAGCCTAGCTTGCATCTCACAGCAGAAAAACTCTCATATCGCACAGCTCAAAAAACACCAAAAATCCCGTCTTTTTTTTTTTGCAAATTCTTGCTAGATTTAGCTTCCATAAGCTAAATCTAGAGCTCCACTTGAGTCCATTTTGTTTGATAAGCTAGCTTTGAGCCTGATCGAAGGATCAAATCCGAAACCCCAAATCTCAACAAAAACTTCGATAATATCTCTATTTCTTCTCTAATCCTTGTAAATTTTTTACATGTTATAAATTTGTGATAGATCTACACATTCATGGAAAAAATATATTTTCGAAAAAAAATAAAGAAAATTCAAAAAATTAAATGAAATGAGCATTATGCAGACACAAATTGCAGACACAAATTGCATACATAAATCCGCAACAAGAAAGATATGTAACAAATTCAATAAATGAATGGAATACAACTCTTTGATTAGACTTGTGATTCTTGTCGACAAAGATCCAAAAGTCTAACAGTGTGTTTCTTGGATCTGAGTGTTGGTGTGCTTGATTGTAGGCAAACCGGCTTCTTCTCGGGGCTTTGCGCTTTATCCGAAAAGGAGAGAAACACCGCGAATCTCGCTCTCAGAGCCGGATTTGTGGCTTATTTCTGAGATGTGAGGATATTCTTCTCTCTAGCAACGAACTGTGGTTGATGGAGAGACTGGAAAATATGCCTTAGGTCTTCAAATCTTTAGAGAGCTTTGGAGATGCTTTGGAGCCTTCTTCTCTCTACATCTTCTTACTTAAAGTCTTTTGTCAAAGGCCCTCTCTTTATGTGAAAAGGGAGTATTTATAGACTTGGAGGTAGAATTTTGCCAAACCCTGATTGAGTGTTGATTGGATTCTCTTACCCCGTTTAGTCTAAAACAATTGTTGCACCTTCATTGCTTGGAGAAAATGTCAATTTATGGAATTATTTGTATTCCATGCATTACATAACCTTCTTTTTTACCTTAGAGAATCTAGATTTGATTTGATTCAAATCTCTCTCACGTGGGTCCCATGTAAGTTGTTTTGGCCAGTTAATGAACTTGTGGGCTTGATAGTCTTATGAGTCATTATTTGAAAACCTGGGCCAGGCGCAATAGATTTATCCATGTAATTAGGCCTAATTTATGAGTGTAAGGCCCATACATGACTTGTTGCCCTTTTTGTATAAATTTGAGAGTGTAGGTCCCTTATTTGCAGTTTGTACAAATTTTAGGTGTCTACAAATGCCCCCTCAATGATGTATTGATAGACGCGCAAGTGATTACAATGCATCTTTGATCCCCTTTGGTGGTGCAAACACTCCGTACCAGAAGTAGCTCTCTTGAAGTCGAACATGGTCCCACACTAGAAACCGAATTATAACAGTGTTGTTGGTTGTGTCCTAAGGGCCAGTTTTTGTCTTTGTAACACCCAGCTCATAGCTAACCCCATCTATCTCAGAAAGGTGGAATGGATCGGAACCGGGGTTGTCACGTGCCTTCAACATCGGGTGGAGAAAGTTGACCACAATTGCTATGCTGAGAAGCTTAACGAAAGTCTTTCAACTATGTTAGTCAATGGTTTATTGACATATAGAGACCTAATCCCATGATGCTCATTTTTGAAGTAGTGATTCGATATCTTGTGGTGACGGTACCGTGATGATGTATCCCTTGCAGTGAGTCCAAACATTTAGTTTCCTTACTCTTTGATTAAAGGAAACAAAGTGTCAACTCCTCAGTAAATGATGGGCTGAAGCATGCCCTATATTGACAGAAGGGCATGCACACGGCTTAGCTGAATGGTATGTGGACCATGGTCTATTTATATGATGGATAGGCTTGGCTGTTCATGTACAAGCTAGACTCCGCAGGTGCTCAGATTGGCTTAAACTCTATCCGTGTGGGTGGTTGGCTTCCATGATGCAATCATAAAATAATCTTGGGGTTGCACAGAATTATCTTTGATGGAGTTGCATAGACTAGATGCCCTTGATATTTCTTGGTGCACGTCATTCTTCTCGACTTAGCAAAAACACTATCAAGCATAAGCCAGCAACAATAATAGTTGTCAATGTGGGACAATCCAGGGTCATGAGTGACCTTTGGTCTTCATCATTTTATAAAAAGGACTGCTTCAACAACATTGAATCCGATCAGTAAGAACAACTTCCCAATCATGCGAGACATTGATCATATTATACACTACTTAGCAACACCGAATAAACCTATGTCGGTTTAATCCGCCCCCCACTTTTTGAAGTAGAAATCGTCTATGTACAAGAAACCACCTCCAGCAACACTGTTAACTTTCCTCCTTTTGTTTACTTACTTTGGTAACTTACCTTTCTTTGGTATCCTTCCAAAATCGTTCCAGCTTTCCCAAGCATCTTCAATTGGGATTTATAGATATTGCTATTCTTGATTGAATGAATCGACAGCCAGGATTAGTTTAGGGTTTTGTTATCAGAAGCCTGACCAGGGGATGTTGCGGCACTTTCGATTCTGGTCACCTTCATCTTTCTCATGATCTTCTTTGCCCTTCCTGCTCTCTTATCAGATCGATCCCCCAACAAGAGCAATACTTATTTCGTAACGGCGAGAGGCATGAATTTGGCATCAGCGGCAATTTTCTATGGAACGCCAGCCGATTCCTTTTTTGTAAAACAAATCAGATGAAGGCAAGCAATCTTGATTCCTTTCCCTATTGGATTGTTAGAAACTGATCCAAGATCAAACGATATATTCAACTACCCGTTGTCCTGATTCATGCTGCTAGCATTGTAATGAATTTCATGATCACTGGATCAAAATCATCTTTGAATTCTTCGCAAAGTCAATAATCTTCAACATAGATACTCTTGATCAAGTATCTCTAAGGGACAGAGAGCAACAAGGGAAAAGAAGGGATTGAGGATCTCCTTTGCACATCTCGATTGGTGGCCATATAGGGACTTCGAATCCAGGTTCTGCAATGCCAAAGGTAAGTGATGAATTTTTTTTTTAGACTCCCCACTAGGATTAATCCATTCATACTAGCCAAACCTTCTTTTCTGACGATGGTGATAGTGATTCTGTTAGCAATGGGTTCATGTATTCACGTGGTAATTTCCTTAATTAACAAACTCAAAATCACCGGTCAAGGATGGAGTATTCTAGTGCATGTTGCAGCGTGGTGACCCATTGTCCTCATTATAAGACATCTTCTATGGATGTTGTTAAAGCATGTCCACTTGAACTCATAGCCAATTTCTCTTGTCCAAATGGTTGCTGAATAATTGAATTAACTTCTGCACTCATACAAAACCACCAACTATAGTCTGTTGTGTCGACCCAATCACTTATGCATAGGCTTCGTTTGGAGGCTTAACACCATGTTAAGACGCTTGAGTAAGCGATTTCGGATGGAATCAAAGCCAAGAGGATCCAGCTACAATGGAGCTATCTGCACTCTCAGAAATATGATTAATATGGTGAACAGATTTCAATTCTTTTAAAGATGTAAGAGCTCTACTAACACTATTGAGACATGGATAGTTTTGGGCTCGTTCACTCAGCCATGAATTAATTCAAAACCGATAAGGTCACTAAGTCATATGATTTCTGACTTCTTTCTTTTGAGAATTTGCTATCACCTTTATTACCCTTTCCTTAAGTAATATGATTCTTTGCAGACCATTGATTACCCATCCAAAGTCCATCTTGCATAACATGGCTCTTTTACAAATTTATGTGGACAATTATAATCAAAAGTTATTGCTTGTCTGCCATTTCACAACCGCATCAATTACTTGCACCAAAGCTTGGTGTACAGCGACATGATTGTAATTTTAGTGGAAAAGAATATTACCTAGTATTGCAAAGTGAAGCAGCAACATAATATTCATCTACTACTAAATGCCTCAAAAATTGTCGACTATTGTACATTTATTCGATGCACAACCTCGGTTCACATTTCAAATGGTATCTCATTCATAAGGCATTATATTTATCGAATTGCATTTGAGAATATCTTGGCTGCTCCACACCTCTGCAGCTTGAAATTTCTCTTTGTTCATGAAATCATTATGACTTCTGGGCAGGTAACTTGTAATTTCAAGTATAGAATTGTTGTGCATCTTGTTCTATTGATGCCTTTTTGCAAGAAATTCTTCAACCAAAACTTTCAAAGAGAAGATTCGCTAATACTGTTGTCCGTTTTCCAGCAATATGGTGCTCTCCATCATCGTCTTGCGTAAGTAGTGGACATGTTCCACAAGCTGAACATGTGATCCTAGAAATAGACGCAATGTCCTCTTTCAGTTTTTTCGAGTAGTTTGCAAAAAGTCTTGTTGAACGTTTCAACAAATCCATTGGCGAGAGCATTGTACATTATAGAAAGTTGTTATTTTATCACAAACTTTTCACAAAATTGGTCTATCAAGCTGTTCTTGAATGGTTTTCCGTTATCTGTGACAATGTATCACGGGATTCCATAACAGAAGACAATGTGGTTCTTGATGAATTGTAACACAATCTCTTTCTTCACCTCTTTAAGAGAAACCACTTCAGCCCACTTTGAAAAATAGTCTATTGCAGCCATGATATAGAGATATTGTTTTAATGACTTTAGGAGTGGACCAACTATATCGAGTTCCCACCCGTCAAATGGCCAAGAGGCAACCGTAGAATGCACTGGTTCTGGAGGTTGACAAATGTACTCTCCATGGAATTAACATGTTTAGCACTGCTTCGCATATTCTATCAAATCTTTCATCATCGTTAACTAGTAAAACTCCATCCTCTTCAATTAGTCATGGAGTTTTGGTCCAGATTGATGTGTTCCACACACTCCTAAATGTGCATCTTTAAGAGTTCCTTGAACTTCATCGTTTCCAAGACATCTCATGAAAACATCATTGAAAGAAAAACGATAAAGTTTACCATTAAAGTATAAAAAACATGGCACACATCGCCATATTTCGGTCCTATGCTTTAGGTCATCTGGTAGCTTCCCATATTCAAGTAGTCGACGAGTGGTTGCCTCCAGTCTTCAATTTCAATTTCAAACACAGAGACAATGTTATTGTGTTGATGCTCATTCCTAATGTATGCCAAAGAAGGTAATACCCATCATCAACAAATAGGAACTATAGTTGCTTCCTTCCGGCAAAGCTAAAGTAGCTACGAGATTTGCTAAGGAATCTGCCTGTTTATTCTCACTTCTTAGTACATACCCAATGGTGATGTCCTCAAATTGTTCCAGAAACTAACAAGCATAACCATGTTACGGAATCAAGTCTGGCTTTCGTACATTATAATCTGTTAAGAGTTGATTTACGAAAAAACAAGAATCTCCATGTACATTAAGCCGATGAAGTTGCAACTCTAAGGCCATCTCCAACCCGATAATGAGTGCTTATTATGCAGCTACATTATTTGAGCACAATTGCATTAAGGAAAATGAGAAAGATAACATTTCACCTTGCGGGGTGAGGAACACCACTCCTGCCTTAGCTCCGTCTTTGCGTGCAGCACCATCGAATAACATTTTCCATTCGGATGGAATATCTAAGTAAAAGACTTCTTCATCAGGCAAGTCTTCAAATAATTCCCACTTTGTTAGAATTGGGTGATCAGCAAGGAAATCTGCCAAGGCTTGTCCTTTCACCGCCTTTTGAGGCACATAGGCAATCTCGATTTCTGATAAGAGAAGAACCCATTTAGACAATCTTCTGGAGAGTACTGACCTTGTCATGATGTACTTGAGGGGATCATCACGTGAGATGAGCCGAACAGTACATGCTAACATGTAATGCCGAAGCTTCTTTACAGCAAAGATGAGAGCAAGACATGTTTTTTCAATGGGCGAGTAGCTCAACTCTACTCCTACTAGAGTCTGACTCAAGTAGTACAGAGCATTTTCTTTTCCACCATCATTGGTTTGTGTAAGAAATGCCCCCAACGACTGCTCTTGCACTATGATGTAAAGAATCAACGGCTTTCCTAGAATTGGTACAGCTAAGATTGGTGGCTTAAGGAGATACTCTTTTATTTTCTTCAGAGCATTCCTACAAGTATCGTCCCACACTCTTTCTTCATCAACCGATTAACTGGTTGACAGCGGCATGTTAAGTTTGAAATGAACCTTTGGATGTAAGCAAGTCTTTCTTGTAGGTTTTTCAACTCATGTACATCTTTGGATGGCTTCAATTTTTTATTGATCGATTTTGATGCCACGATGTCTAACTATAAAGCCAAGGAATTTTCCTGAAATAACTTCAAATGCACACTTCAAGGGATTCATCTTAAGTTAATATCTTCGTAATCTATTGAAGATGTCACGTAGATCTTTTAAATGGTTTTCCCTCTTTCTGGACTTTACAACTAAGTCATCTACATAGCATTCAACGACTTTGTGAAGCATATCATCAAAGGTTTTCTGCATGGCACGTTGATAAGTAGCTCCAACATTCTTTAAGCCAAAAGGCATAATGCGGTAGCAGTATATCCCTTTTGGTGTGCGAAACGCATTCAACTCCTCAACCTTGGGTGTCATTCGAATTTGATTGTAACCTAATGAGCAATTCATAAAAGACAAGACTTCATGACCCGTCATGGCATCAACCATGAGTTCAGTTATAGGAAGGGGAAAATCATCTTTAGGACATGGATCATTCAAGTTTCTGAAATCAATGCACGCCCGTATTTGTCCATTCTTCTTTTTCACTGGTACTATGTTGACAATCCATGTTGGGTACTTTACTTCTTGGATGAAGCCTGCTTTAATCAACTTATTGACTTCAACCTCAATTTGTGTAAGCAACTCAGGCCAAAAGCGACATTGTTCCTGTTTGATAGGACGTACACTGTGGCTTGACAGCGAGATTATGAACCGCCACTTTGGAATCAAGTCCAGGCATTTATTTGTAACTCCAAACAAAGACATCCTTATTCTCCTAGAGCAATTTGAGGTATGCTGTTTCTTCTTCTAGACTTAACAAAACACTTATGTAAGTGGGTCAAAGGTCCTCTTCAGTGTCAAGGTTTAACTCCTTGAGTTCATCAACAATTGTTTGCCCCCCTTCTTCGAAGACTGGAGGAGCTTCCTCAAGTTCATCATCTAACGAAGATTCTTCGACCACTTAGACTGTAATATGATTGACTGAAGCAATGTCTTCAAATTCCTCCTGGTGATTGTCAAAATCCCAATCTTGTATAGGCTCCTTCTCCCCGTTGAGATTTTGGCTTGGCTGATTGGTGAAAACAACAGTGTGTTGCTTAATAATCAAAGTTTTACCTGGAGATACTTCTAACAACATTCTCCTTTTCATGAGAAAAGGGATTAAACTTCTCAGCTCATCATACCTTTTAAGCACATCCAGATCTATATTTTTCCGGTGTCGCCTTTGAATGCCTCTTTTTGGTTTGGCATTAAAAGACTGCGGCCAAAGGCGTGAGAATGCAGACCCTTTCTATGGCCGAGTTTGTTACTTAAACAGTCATTTACCCCCTAATCGATCAAATACTAAGGCGTGTGATGTTGCCTTACCAATCCGATCAAAATCAAAAGAGTGTGATGGCACTGACTTCTTTTCCTCTAGTTTGTCAACAACCTCAACAGTAATGTGATGAGTGAATGCTTTCTTTTTGCCTAAAATGTGAACAGGCTTGGGAGGTGTGGACCCAACACCAGCTCTAGATGGGAGCACTTTCCCTCCTGTCATTCGCAACTTGCATTGTGTTGCAGTTAATTCATGCATTACAATCATCAGTTTGTGTAGGAGAAAGTTCAGCTAATTTTCGTGGCTCTCCTTTTCCGCATCCGGCCTTCTCAAAAAGCTTGCAGACAATGGGATCATACCACCCATCCGACCGTCGTTCAATTGCAGAAGAATTTACCTTGTCAGTCTGTGATATAGTAAGCACTAACGTGGATGCATTCACAAACCCTTCAAGAGATGGTTTAGAGACCATTGTATTTGAAATGACATGGGTTAGAAGCACTAAATCTTCTTGCAAAGTCTCAAGGTCAGCCCTTAAAAGAGGAGATTTTCTTTTATTGGTTATTACCTCAAATAATGAATCCCCTTCTTTTCGTCGCAACTTTGGTACATAACGTAAGACTGGAGTTGCCTTTGTGCCTATAGGAAGTGCTATCTTTGGTGTGGACTTGCAACTTTCTTGGTCATTTTGATGCTTTACAATAGGGAATGACTCACTTGTCAAGTCTTGAACTTCTTTCCCTTTGTGAGTTTTATTGGAAATGGGGACGGATGCGAGTAACACCTCTGGAATCACTTCATCCTCTAGGTAAAATTTCACATCTGCAAAATATGCTTCGGAATTAGTGAATGATTGAATTTCAGCCACAACCCGTTTTTGCACTCCGTATTGATAATATTTGAAGCATTGATGCAAGGTAGAAGGCACTAACCCGATCTCATGCAACCATGAGCGGCTAAGGAAAAGATGGTACAATGTCTTGCAATCAATCACATGAAAAAGCGTGGTTGACTTCAAGTCTCCAATAGTGAGTTTAAGCTGGATCATACTGATTGCTCGTTATCCGCCTTGGTTAAAGTCTTGAATCATCAACTTGTTATAAGCCAGTTCATCTATGGAGATGCCTATTTGCCTCATTATACGAATTAGCATTAGGTTCACAGCAGATCCACAATCAAGCAGGATGCGGCGAATTTTGTGCTCAAGCACATACCCTGTAACATACAAGGGCCTACTGTGTGGACGAGAACCAAGTTACAAATGCTCATCTGTGAATGTGATTGTAGTCATATAAGAAGCATTTGGCTCTGGCTTACTGCCAGTGGAAGAACTCTCTTCTCTTGCATCTGGATTTTCTTTCAAATGCTTAAGATTACCACTTAAAGTTTGTTCCTTGTTGTCCGAGGAAATGAAATCTACATCAAACATATCTTCTACTTCTTCCTCAGATGTCTCGCCCTCACTGACTACATAACAAGAGACAGCATAAACTCCTACACATTTTTTTAGTAAGAATTTCTTTGTCATGAACTCTAAAAAAGTCACTAGAATACAGGGAGATTGTTTGAGGACATCTTTAGGGTCAAAAGGTGGAACTTCTTCTTCTTGGTTCTTCCTTGCACCTTTCTTGTTTTTCTTGCTCCAGTCTCGAGCTTACTTTTCCTTCGGTGTCGCCTTGGCCTTGGCCTAGGTGGAGTTTTAAGGTGTTAAGTTTTCCACTTACGACAAGTAACTACAGTCTAACCTTCATTGTCAAAAGGTGTCACTTCAACTTCAGAATGTACACCTTCAACCAAGGGGCTCCCTGTTGCTCTTGTCTTGGTGAATGACACAAAACCTACCCCCGGCTAGATGAAGACTCTATGATGAGGCTGATAGTGATGGAGTCCAATGACCTAAATGTAAGTTGACGCGGTGGCGAGAACACTTTTACATCTTAAGAAGGTGGAATCAGCATCACGTATGAGCTTGATACAGGAGTAGGACTGAATGAGCCGAAAGTGATAGTTGTCATATCGGCAGCTGTTATGTCCTTAGTGGAGTCGATTTCAATTTTTCCTTGTTGTGCCAAGTCCATGATCTTTTCTTTCAGGACAAAGCACTTCTCAATTAGGTGGCTAACTACCCAATGATAGCAACAGTATTTTGGTTCATTTTCACGACCCATCTCTTCAGGACGTTTTGAGGGTGGGAGCTCAATCAGCTTCAACTGCAGTAGCACATCAAACATTCCCGACACATTAGAGTCTAAAAAATGATATAATTTTGCTTCAAGTTCCTTAAGAGACATTTTAGCCTTCTCTTTGTCTTAGGATGGGTTGGCCTTTCTTCTCTTTTCCTTCCAAAAATCTTGACAGGCTTAATTGTAACTGTCATGACTTCTTTGCCTTTAGAAGACTTTATCTCCTTCTTGAATTCCTTCTTTTCTTTTTCTTTCCGAGCATTTCCCAACTTTGGATCTCCATGCGCAGCAATGCTTAGCTCCATGTCATGGGCTCTGGTAGCCAACTCCTCGAAAGTATGGGGTTTTATCCCTTTGAGGATATAGTGTAAACCCCCAATGCATTCACTGGATGCACATGTCGATTGCAAAAGCTTCGGACAGCCTATCCTTGTAATTAAGAGCAAGGTTTCTCCAGTGATCAATGTAGTCAGTGACTGGTTCATCTTTCTTTTGTCATGCAACATCAATTTCTGACATACTCATTGTTCAACGTGTTGTAGAAGTGGTTAAAGAACTCTCGTTCCAATTGATCCCAACTGTCAATGGAACCAGCTTCAAGATCAGTGTACCAGTCAAAAGCATAATTGGGAAGGGAGTGAACAAATTGTTTCACCATCTGATCTCCAAAAGTCTCTGCGTTATTACATGTTTCAACAAAATGAGTCACATGTTTGGGGCTACCCTTTCCATTGAACTGTTGGAACTTAAGAGGTTGATACCCTACCGACATGCGCATAACTTCAATACACTGGGTGTATGGTTTAGCATATACCATGGATGACTGGGTTGGGCCTCCATATTGAGCACAGATCATATTCGTGATCATATTATATAGTTGTTGTACAGAGAGGGATCCAACAGAAGTTTGGTTCGTTTTCCTAATAAAGTGTTGTGAGATAGTCTGCTCTTGCCTCTCCTCGTTGTGGATCTCCACTTGCAGAGTAAATCCCAAAAGATGAGAAAGATCATGGCTTGATCCAATTGGATTTTGTTGTTTTAACTTGTTCATCAACTTAGCAATTTGAAGATCTTTTTTTTCAACAGTCTTCGTCAGTTTGGCAATAGCTGTGATCATCTCAACGAGTTGTTCCTCAATTGTTGCAGCTCCTGTCATCATTGCAAGCATGACAACAGAGTATGATTGGGAACTTGTATAGGCAGTTTCCCAAGACGGAGATCCAGAACGGGATGCAGACCTAGATCCAATGCTAAAATGAGCATCTGATAGCGAAAAACTAACATTTTCACTTACTTCAGGTGAAGGCGATATCACCTTGACTGGCAGAGTCTCTTCCTAACTAGATGTCACACGAGATGGATCCTTCTTGGTAGAGCGCTTCTTCCCATGATGGTTGAGAGGCTCAACCGAGTGAGAGGTCCCGCTCTTCATCTTATTGCGGGTCACAGGGAGCTTCCAATTAGCTTTAGAGACGGTGGTGGATGAGTAAGAGCTACCAGAGGCTTTCTTCTTGCCACTAATATTAGTAGCGCCAATTACCACAGCAGAGCTCTTCTTTGATACCATAGATTCTTGTGTATAGACATTGAATGTCGACTTAAGAGATGAGAGGAAAGAGTGGTCCATCGAGCATGCCAGAAATCAACAAATTTTGTGCGTAAATCCGCAACACAAAAAATATGTAACAAATTCAATAAATGAATGGAATATAACTCTTTGATTTTACACTCTTTTACAAAAAGAGTAAACCTCTGATTCTTGTCGACAGAGATCCAAGGGCCTAACTGCGTGTTTCTTAGATCTGAGTGTTGGTGTACTTGATTGTAGGCGAATCGGCTTCTTCTCGGGGCTTCGCGTTTGATCCAAAAAAAGAGAAACACCGCGAATCTCACTCTTAGAGCCAGATTTGTCTCTTATTTCTAAGATGTGGTGATCTTCGTCTCTCTAGCAACAAATTGTGGTTAATGGAGAGACTGGAAAGTATGCCTTAGGTCTTCAAATCTTTAGAGAGTTTTGGAGATGCTTGGAGCCTTATTCTCTCTAAAGCTTCTTACTTGAAGTCTTTTGTCAAAGGTCCTCTCTTTATGTGAAAGGGGAATATTTATAGACTTGGAGGTAGAATCTTGTTAAACCTTGATTGGGTGTTAATTGGATTCTCTTTCTTACCTTTTTAGTCTAAAATAATTGTTGCACCTTCCTTGTTTTGAGAGAAGGGCAATTTATGGAATTATTTGAATTCCATGCGTGACATAACCTTCTTTCTTTACCCTAGCGAATATAGATTTGATTTGATTCAAATCTCTCTCACGTGGGTCTCATGCAAGTTGTTTTGGCTAACTAATGGGTTGGGACTTGTGGGCTTGATAGTCTTATGGGTCATTATTTGAAAACCCGGACCAGGCCCAATAGATTTATCCATGTAATTGGGCCTAATTCATGAGTGTAAGGCCATACATGAATTTTTTCCCTTTTTGTTTAAATTTGAGAGGGTGTAGGTCCCTTATTTGCAATTTGTACAATTTTTTCGTGTCTACACATTGTTTGGTCTAATTTTTTTATACGGTATACTACATCCCATTTTGCACATAATATGTCATTTTGGTAGATTTCTGAAGAAAAAAAATTTATATTTATTTAATAATTAAAAAATTAAACAATTTTGAAAATTGTCAAAAAGTAAGAAAATTTTCAGAAAGCATTTTTGACATATTGAAACATATAAAGTATGTTTATCTTAATTCTACTATGTTTTTTGTATTTTTTATATTTTTTACAAAAAAATTAATTAAAAAGTTTAAAGATTAAAATTTAAAAAAAAAAAACATAAAATTACATCAAACATGTACTCATATCATGTATTCATGTTCATGAATAAGTGTAGAACATTTTGAACTCTAAGTCCTATTAAGCTACATATGTTACACTTATATTGTATATTTATTTATATAATTTATTTTTATCTATAGGATTTCGAATATGCCTCACCGATCACGTAGTATCCTAGAAGAGGATATTGGGTGGCAGTATGGCACTATGATTGGTGGGGATAGAAGAAAAACAAAATGTAACTTTTATAAGAAACAAATGCATGGTGGTGGGATTACTCGACTGAAACATCTAGCCGGTGGACAATCTAAAGGGGTATCCCGTTGTGATAAAGTTTCACCCCAAATTAGGAGATAAATGCAGGATCACTTAGCAGAGAAAGAAACAGGTAAAAAGAAAAAGATTGACAGGGATACAAAATTGAGAGAGGCCACACAGGGATATGTAGATGTGGATAGTGATGATGATGATCATGGAATACAATATTCATCTGATTAATAAACAAAGGAGCAAAAGAAACAGGATAAGCAAGCAGTGAGAGCAAGTTTGGTGAATCAGCACGAGAGAAAGCAGCTTCAACGTATACACTCTTCTATGCCTAATTTTGGGCATTCTTCTACGTATGAGGAGGGAGGGGGCAATGGTAGTAGAAGACCTGATGTTGGTGGTAGTAGCAACAGTAGGTGGTGGAACAGGTCCAATGGTAGTGGTGGCAGTGGCATTGGTAGGAGTCGTAGGATCAGTCAAGCTGCTAGTATGAGGGATCATCCTACTACCCCCATTCTCATTGATCCTGATTTATGCCCCTCCTAGGAACACAAGCAGAGAAGGTTAAAAGAAATGTGGGGGAATATAAGACAAAATGTGGGCCAAGCATATTCAAAATTCTCATTATTTCATGGATTGCAGCCAATGCAACTACAAGGCCTTTCCTTTAGAATTTTATAGACAAGTGGTGAAGGTAGGGTCAGGTGTGAAGGCGCCCACTGCATATGAGGTGATGGGGAAGTATCTGGACCATGAGAAGAAACTTCTTGGTAATTATATAGGTGGATTAAAAAAAAAATGATCACGAGTATGGGGTGACTATCATGTGTGATGGTTGGAGTAGTCTTATAAGACAGGCAATCATCAATTTTATGATTTATTGTGATGGCATCACCATATTTTTGAAATTTGTGGAGACATCTAAGGCAATCAAGGACTGCGCATACAAATGTGGCTTGTTAGAGGATGTCATTAAGGAGGTTGACAAAGAAAATGTGGTCCAGATAGTTATAGATAATGGCAACAATTTCAAGAAAACTGGAAGGAAATTAATGGAAAAAACATAATCTATTTTAGATCCCATGTGTAGCCCATTGCATAGACCTCATGCTTAAGGACATGGGAAAGAAAGATACTATAAGGAGGGCAGTGGAAGATGTTAGGACAGTCACTGACTTCATATATAACCATGGGTATGTATTGGCAATGATGAGAGAGAGATGTGGAGGTGATATTGTGTGGTCAAGTATTACACGCTTCGCCACCAAATACATAGCATTGCAAAGTATCCCAAACAAGAAGGTTGGCTTAAAGGAATTGTTTACTTCACCTCAATGGTATGATTATAGGGAGAGTGACAGTGTAGCAAAACAATTAGTCAAATCAATTGTGTGTAATCATTCCTTTTGGGATCGGTGTCGCACGTAGTGAACATATTAGAGCTAATGGTTAGGGTCCTAAGGATGATTGATGGGGACAAAAAAACCAACCATAGGATACATTTATGAGTCCATCCGGTTAATGCAAGAAGCAATTAAGGCAGCTTCCCCAAGAGGTCACAAAGGCTATATAAAGATCATTAATACTCAATGGACAAAGATGTTTATCCACCCGTTACATCTAGCTGGTAAGTTATTTTATTTTACTTAAGTTATATTGATTTGATTATTAGTTTAAGGTTACGTTTTGAAATGTTATGTATTTATTTGTTTTTTAGCATATTATCTAAATCCCCAAAACCAATACTACCACAATATTGGAATAGATCAAAGTTTTTTGGAGGCTTTACAAATGGTTAATGCGAAACTTGAGCCTAATCTCATCTTATAGGCAGATGAACTTGCAAAGGTAATCGCAATTACCATTGGTACTATTTTTATTTTCTTCCATTATACAATTAATTTACCGACTTTTGAAGTCTTCTAATTTCAAATAAAGTACTTTAGCGATTCAATTAGGTCTTTTGTGCGAGGTGCTACATAGGCAGGACAAACGAAGATAGTTGCTAGTAATTTTGTTATTTTTATAGAAATTTAATAAAGGTTGCAACAAACAATTATTTCATTTTTTTTTTCTTTTTGTGCAGCTGAGTGGTGGGTATTGCATGGGTCACAAGCACCCAACCTAAGGAGGATTGCCATTTGTATCTTATCATAGACCGCATCTTCCACTAACTGTGAGAGAAATTGGAGTACATTTAATCTCATCCACTCTAAAAAATGAAATAAACTAAGACATGAGAGGCTTCAAAAACTTGTATTTATCCATTATAATTTGCACTTAAGAATGAAGCAAGCAGAAAAAGATCAAAACATCGAAGAGTACACTGACCCCATTGATCTTACAGATATTTTCTGCAATGAGGGAGATGAGGAAGACCCACTATACGAGTGGGTTAAAAAGGCAAAAGAGCCAATATTGAACGAGGCAAGTGGACAACCAAGCTCTCATATAACAAGTCAAATGGAAGTAAAATGTGGATGAATTTATGCAAACACAACAACAAAACCAGTCATAAGCCCAGCCAAATCCCACAGTTGCAAGCAGATTAGTTGATGATGAGTATAAGTGCTGCTAGTGCTAGCTCCACAGATAGTGGTGATGATGATAGAGATGGTGATGATGATGGAGATGGAGGAGCTAATAATGATGAGGAGTAAGAGGAGAAGGATAGTAATGATGATAGAGGGGATGGTATTGGTGCTGGTATGACACAAAGACCATATAGTGGCGGTAGGACAAGTCAGAGAACCCTTAGCCCATTCATAGGAGATGATACATTTAACCATGTCACTCAAGATACACACCATGATTCACGTTCACCTCCGGCTCAACCTCAATATCCATCTCATTATGAGCGAAAGAGGGGTGGGAGGTCTAGGAGACATCAGGTGGGGGAGAGTAGTTATTCCCATCACACAGCTGATACGTTGATAGGGTCGTTTGATAGCATAAGCCTCAGTGGGGTTTCTTTTTGGCAGCACCCTCAGTTTCCTCAATATCCTTAGTGTACTAGTAGTAGTACACAGAGTCAGGAGGGATCGTGGATTGATTCTATCTTTGCCTTTGGACCTAGTCAACTGCAACAACAATACATATACTACAGATTCCCACTTACAACTAGTAGGCCTAATTCCGTTACCGCATCCACATCATCATCATATGATCGAGAGGGTCGGGCCCCTCGACCTCGTCGAAACAATTAGGGTTCTTTTATTATAACTTCTCATCCTCAGTATGTAGTGCCCGGATTTCCACAATATGGGATGCTCTCGAGAGTAAATGATATTGTATACGATTTGTGACTATTGGGCATGGCATAGTCCATCTATCTCATGACAGAATTATTACCACTTAATAGAAGAGCGGTGTCAATTCCAACAATAACCACAATAACAATATCTACCACATCATGACAAGGATAGCCATAATGATTATCAGCCACCCCGAAACTCTATATGGTATTAATGGGGATTGAGATGGTTGGAACTTGGAAGCAATCTTGGACTTTGGCACTAGTATTATTCTCTATCTTACTATATTATATTTCTCTAGTTTCACTGTTGTAGTTTACTTTTATAATACTTTGCATTATCAATGAATAAGAATGACATTATTGTTTCAGTTATATATTTGTATCATTGATTATGTTTTATGGATGTAGATTATAGCTTTATTTTGTAATGTGTAGTGTTATTTACTTATTTATCAACCTCTAACACTTAAAATTCTGCACATGCGCGATAATGAGTGTCACGAGGGTACTAATTTCCAACTATTGATACCCAAGTGTGTAATGAAGTATAATGGTTTATAAGTGTTTAATAATGTTTATCATGACATTTCCTAAAATTTCATTCAAAAATTCCAAGGTTTACATGGTGTTTCCATAGATTCCATAGGCGACAACGTATGTCATAAGGGTGACGGTTCTCCCAACCATCCTAGATAGTTGTTTCATATATTTAATGATTCCTAAGTGTGAATTAGTGATTATTCTATCAAATCCTAAAGTTTCAAATCAAAATTCCTTCATTTGACCCGTTTATCACCGTCTCTCAGTTTCAGACACCATCTCTCCGTGATAAACTACGAGACGTGAGAGGTCTCCATCTCTCGAAGCCACGATGCAAGTCACGATAACGAGATTTTGAACCTTGGACCTAACCTATGTTTCCTGCACATAGCACCCTGTGACAGTCCGGTTTGATCTAGTTCTCTTTATCTAATGTAATTAATGGGACTAATCAGTTCCCCGTTACATTTCTGCTATAAAACGGAAGCTGTGATTGATTTTACTTATGCTGTTTTGTTCCCAACTCAGCAACATTGAACCTTTACTTAGAACTAGAGTAGGTTTTTCAATTTTGATGGAAGAATTATGCACAGATATGTCTGAAATATGTTTCTGTAACTCTATGGAATTGGAACTGCGGGTATGTTTATGGTTGGATCTGAAACTGATTTCCTTCTTTGAGATTCAAACGGATATGATTGAATGATTGATGAGTAGGAATTTAGTTTATCCCAATTATTATCTTGTTTAATTTCCTAGAATCTCTTCACTTACATATTGTTGGTTCTTCTTGATTTCTGTGTTCCATCTTGCTACTACAAGACATCATACTGGGCTGTTCTTCTTCAACTGTTGGTGCTGATATTGGAGCTAGTGAGATCGATATTCTACTGAAGATTCAGAGCGGTAGGAGTTCCTGTTCTCAGCCATCAAACCCACCTATTCAAAAGAACTTTCTGTACAGATTTTCTGGGCAAATCACCCCTACCTAAAGGTCTGTTTCTGGAGTGTTATATGCAGGGTTTTGCTCCACCAATAGTTAGGTAACTTCAGGCCTAAAATTCACTACCAATATATTCTGATTTGATCATGTCCCAGAAGAGTGATAAACCCTAGTTCAAGTACAGGTCTGTTTCTGTAATTGAAGTTATCAGTCTCTGATAATTCTTTAGCTGTTCTTATTTGTTTCTCCTCCCTAACTCACTGTTTGATCAGGCCATAACCACTACATCATTCTGTTGCTGTTTTAGTAGGTTTCCCTAATATTTGATCACTTCGTACTACAACTTTCACTGGCTCTGCTTGCTGGAAACAGTACCAGATCTGATATTTTATAAAACTCATATACCTAAAGTTATTGGATCAATCTGAAACTTTGTAGGATTATCCTTGATACCTTGGTCCAACTATCTGTCAAATTTGGGTTATTAGAATAACCCTAACCACAGTTTATTGTCCTAACCAAATTCTGTCCAGCACCTTAACTTCTAAGTTCTGTTTCCCTACTTCAAAAGGCAGACCACAGATTGTTTGATCGTTACTTATGTACTTTGTGGGCTCATTAACCGCAGGATTTAACAGCCCCATAGGCTGTCCTGCAGCACATGGATTCAAGGATCATCTGAAACCGATCTGATCCGAGATTCAATCAGGATCGGTAATCTTTGAATTCTTCCCCAAGCGATCCACATCAGATCTATCGGCCAGATCCTAAGTTCTTCAACCCTGCCCTAGTGTAACCCAAACAGAACTTACATGAAAAGAAAAACAGAAGAATAAAGAAATAAATAGAAGCAAGGGAACACACAATAAGCATCAAAAGTGTAATGACTGATAAATACCTGCACACAGTCTTAACCTGTAAGAGCCCTCTTTGGCTGACTCATCAGCCAAGGAATTAATAGACCTCGGCACCCACTAGAACAAGATGTTCACAAAGGATGCAAAGGATTTACCTTGACAGTCCCCTTCGATCACCATGCTCTGGCACCTTAGAGATTGGATAAGTTTAATACCCAGTACAATTGAGACTAACTCCAGACGGGAGGAGTCACCAATACCAATGGGACCCAAGAATGCTAACAGAACCGTCCCTAAACAATCTCAAAAAACTCCACCTATCCCAGAGAAACCCAAGTTCTCAAATGAACAACAATCAAAATTGAGTTTAACAGTGTTATTCAAAGAGAGGGGGAAGGGGGGGGCTATGGCCTTTCTGAAAAGACAAGATAATGCATTAAACATAAAGGAACACCGATACAGAATGTGAAATGCTCAAACAAACAAGCTCAGATAGAGTAAACACAAGGAAAAGGCCCACCAGGGCTGAAAAATGAAAGTGTCCCAATAAAAAATCTAGGATCTGAAAGGAGGACCCTCCCGCTTTTGGGAAACAAATATCCAGCCATAAATTATAGAGAGAATAGCATCAAGGATATTGCAGGGCATCCTAGAGTCATCTTCAAAAATTATCCTAGCCTAATAGACTGTGGAAGTGAATAAGGAGCAGAATCTGCAATGATAGACTAGTCAAGCACAATGGAATCTGTAGATAGGTCCCTAAAAGAGTCGATGGTCACTTCCCAATATGATACTCTGACAGAGATCAAATCAATTATGCACCATTGAGCCTGGTGATGATTTCTGAAGCGTCTGTTGTTTCACTCTTCCTTACTCCACATCTTTGCAACAAGGAGTCCCACAATATTTTTCCCCTTTTTTATGAATGGAGCATTATGTGCCACAAAGGGACCCATGATATCAAATGGAAAAACCCAGCTCCAAATGAAGAGTTCCAAAAAATTGGCACCAAATACCTCTAGCAAATTTACAATGGAGAAAGAGGTGGTTCACAGATTCTTATATTCCATCCAAAGCAAGTACACATGAGGTAGCAAACAAATTTTCCTCCTTTGAAGCAAGTCGCAAGTATTAATCTTCTCATGGGACACTTTTTTTATAAATAAATAAATAAATCCTTATATTTGGGAGGTGCATGGTTGTCCCACACAACCTTGAAAGGGAAAGAAGGTCAGTGGGGAGAAAGTATACAAACTGGAGAAGAAAGAGGAAAACAACCAAGCGACAAAGTTCACATGCTCCTCCCAAATGCAACCCACAAGCTCTAACAAGTGATACCTTCGAACTCTAATAACATTTAGCAACTTTTCAGGGTTTAACTAAGCATATGTTGAAGCGGTGCGGTATTTATGTCATATATATACCGTGTATTCATACGTGAGCTATACACCATATGTACCATGTATCAACAAATACTTAGTTTATATAAATAAAAGCCCTACCCTAAGGAAGTGGATTATACAGGTATTTTTCCCAAAAGCTGCGTATTCTCCTTCCTCTTCTTCCTCCAGATTCTCTCTTTCTTCTATTTCTTCTCTAAACTTGCAACTTGGTATCAGAGCAGGGATCAATTGTTGCCTGAAAAGCCACAGAGAAAGACAAAAACCAAGGCTGATGTCAGCAGGCCATAAGCCGATATCAATAGGCCCGTACTATGTCAGAGATCGGGATCTTCATGGTTTGGTGAAGAATCTTTTTCTGAGATTTATGATTATTTTTTCAGGATTTTTTGAAGATCAAAGGTATGTTTTTCGAAGGTTTTTTCGGAAAAAAAAAATTGAAAAGAAATGATGCTTGATCTCGGAAAATGGCCACTCCAATCAATCTGGAACCTTTTGTATCAGTTTTTTAGAACTGGATGAGTCGTTTTTTAATGAGGAATCTTTGTGGTTTGGTCTCTTTCGATTTCGTGGAGAATTGAAGTCGTCGTGAATGTTTTTCTGGAGGTGCTTTGACGCCGAACTCGCCAAACACAGTCTGGGTTCTTCGTGGAACTCACTTGAAGTATTGGAGTATAGTACTGTTTTAAAATCTTTCTTGAACTTTTCTTTTGGGATTGTGGACACCAATGGTCAATTGAATGGCCCCAGGATGTCAAGAGGAGTCGATAGAAGGTCTTGCTGCATCGTATCTGTTCCATGTGGTGTCTGGTGTCAACAACAAGTTTGTGCTTGCTTGTATGGCTTTTGGGGATGCTTAGTTGAATCGGTGGTGGTTCACTAGGGCACTCGAGCGGGGAAAAAAAAGGAAAAATTTTTTTCTTCTGTGTAGCCATTTGATATGTCTGATATGGTGTCCAGGAAGACTAGGGAGTCAACTAATGGATCTGAGGCTACTAGTAGCAATGTGTTACCACTGGGTATTTAAGGTGACAATCCCAATGTACGGATAACTACTATTAAACTTGATGGGATCATGATGTAGCATGCATGTAGGTAGGTGATGTGTGTGTGCCAAAAGAGATTAGATATAAAATCATTTAAACAATACAGCACTATAAATTAAATTCCAACTAGCACCAAAAGCAAGCAAATGAGGTAGTTTTCAGTTAAAATGAATGTGTAATAAAGGAATTAGGATGAACAAAGTATAATACATAATTGGAACCTAATTAACATTATAAGTATCCAACTCAATTAGAGAAAGCTAAAGAACCTGTTTGCTGTCCACAAATTCTGAGTGCATAAAAGTGCTCATACAAGTGTTCCAAGCAATAGGATTAATGCAAAAAGGTGAGAATATAATAAAGGGGCTGAAGCTAGACACTTTAAAGAGTCAATAGGTTATTTCCCAAGGGTTGGAAAGTCTATAGGTGCTATTCAAAGTGAAAATCCAACAAGCAAGTTATGTGAGAATTTTATCAAACACTAGGTGTGCAGGAAAATTTAAGTATATCAAACAGTGAGAATAAGTAAGCTAAAACATGGGGCTTTGTAGTGGATTCAAGTGCGCTATGTTAGGGTTTTATTAGGGCTACAAATTAGGGGTTGTGGGTGTTGAAAAACACCCCAGAAAATTAGCTTTAACAGTCCACAGTTATGTCACACAACAACTTAAAACTACTCACAATAGGGCATCAAAAGGTTGAAGAAAAGTTAAGAGAACACTTGAAACTTGAGGTAGAAGAAAGCCTTGAAGTGCCTAGCAAAGACCCATCACCATAACCCAATCAAAAACCAAGAGAAGTCAGGCCAAGTGGAGATGCCGAAATCTGCCCAGATTGGACAGAGATGCCACCCCACCTAGGCAATCCTAGTTGGATTTCCTAGGTCAGAAAGAAAATTCTGACTTCTCCACTTCTGTAGGTGTCGCCCAGCTGTATGTGACCTCCTAGAAGCTTCAAATCTCTTAAAAACCTTGACAATTGAATGTGGTGATGAAATTTCTTGAAGCCTACAAATTTTCTAACAAGCTGAAATCTGTAACAAGAGTTAGAAATAGAGAAGAAGAAGATGAAGGAGATGCTTTTAACCCAAAGGGAAAGGGTTAAGTTCCACCACTACTGTTAAACTTGGTGAGATCAAGTCCCTTTCCAGGGTTTTCTTCCTCCTAGCCAAACACAAGAGAGAGAGAGAGAGAGAGAGAGAGAGAGAGAGAGTTTTCAAATTTTTGATTTCTTATTGCATAAGGAAGAAGGCTAGGCATGTGGGTCTCTTTATAGAGACTCCCACGCGTAAGTCATTACAAAATTTGGTCCCTTGGACCTTAATACCCCTAAATAAAATAAAAATCCCCAAAATATACCCTCAAACTACTGAAAAGACATAAAAATCCCTCATCAAACAAATCTGAATAAAAATACTCACACATTTATGTACCCCCTACAAAGTGACATAAAAATAAATGTAGCAAATAAAAGAATAACTACTAACTAATAAATAAATCCTAAACATGGAGAAAAGTCTCTCGGACCTTAGCACAACATATGGGCTCCCTACTGGAACCAAAACAATGGTTCAACTATCATGCAGCGTCTCTGGTAAGTCTGAAAAGCACCTTTGGACCTGATGTCCTCATCAAACCAACTATTTGGAGGAGACCCAATCCACCAAGATGTATATCGATGAACGAGGAAAACTTGGGTATAGTAATGGCCGTGTGCTAGAGCCATCTGACTCAAATTCTCAAGCGTATGATAAGTGGGAATCTGAGGACTTAACAGTCATGTCTTGGTTACTCCATTCCATGCTACCTCATATCAGTAGGTTTTTTATTCCTTCGGACAACTAAGGAAATATGGATTCGACAGCCCAGACCTATTCACAAGTAAAAAAAATTGTGAGGGTTTACCAGTTGAACCAAGAGATTGCTCATCTTTGTCAGGGGAGAAAAACCTTGGAAGTTACTTTATAACTGTACGTGGTATGTATTATTATGAAACATTTAAGCCAGCCTGTCAAAAGAATGTTGTAACTTATAAGGAAAAGATGGATAGGACCAGAATTTTTGAGTTCCTAGCAAGGTTGAATGTTGATGTTGAGCTTGTTCGGGTGCATATTCTGAGTAGGGATGTTCTACCTTCTTTAAGTGAAGTATATGCCTTTGCCCAAAGTGATGAAAGCAAAAGAATGTTATGCAATAGCACTTGTCTGAACCTCCAAAGAGATCTGCCTTAGTTTTTACTTCCACCCCTCAGACAGGGAGTAAGAGTAGTTTTAAGAAGTCTTCTAAATCAGGTTTTGATGATAAAGAGAAGATACCATGGAGGTCTAGTCCTATTGACAAGGATAAATTAAGGTGCAGCCATTGTGGAAGATGAGGCACACAAAGGAAAACTATTGGGATTTAGTGAGGCATCTTGACAAATTCAGCAAGCCTATTTCAATAAAGGCTAATTTTGTTTCATCCTATGGAAGTGATACTGGCGTAAGTTATGGCCCCCAAAGAATGATGAGTACTAATACTCCCTCAGGTGACACTTCTTTCCAGCGGATGGTTACTATTTCCAAAAGCTGAACTTGAGAATTTACGTAGACAGATATCTTAGGGGGAGGGTGTCAAGGCAACTCCCCATGCATCAACTTTATCATTTGCTTCAACACAGTCAGGTACCCATGTCATTGCTCTTCATGTTTCTTCTCATTCATCTATGTCCTAAATTATAGATTATGGGGCTTTCGACTACATGACAGGTTTGTTTTCTCTATTTTCCTTATATTCTGTTAGTTCTGATCATTATAAGGTTCGGGTAGCAGATGGAACATTATCTTCCATATCTGGTAAAGGAAGCATTAATATTTCACCCCATGAATCAAAATCTCGTGATCAGGATAGGCCACTCTGATCCCGATCCGATCCAGTCAAGGATCGCTCAATCCTAGGCCTAGGATCGGCTTGATTAGCTAAATCGGTCCCAAGCAATCCCAATCCGATCCAGCTGATCAACGGCCGAATTGGCCAATCTTTAGAACCATGGTTTCACCCACTTTATCTTTATCATCAATCATTCACGTTCCAAAGTTTGCAACCAACTTGTTGTCCATTAGTCGCATTACTCATGATGTAAAGTGTTCAGTAACATTTTTTCCATTTCATTGTGTTTTTCAAGACCTAACTTCGAAGCAGACGAGTGGGAGTGGTCATGCAACTGATGGAACTTGTCTCCTTGATGCTAATGTTGATTCTTCATTGTCAACAATGTGTCAGTCTAGTAGTAGTCATATCAGTAATAAAGATCGGTTTATGCAACGGCATAACCGCATGGGTCATTTGTCTTTGTCTTCTATGAAGCTTTTGTTTCCTCATCTTTTTTCGTCCAGTAATGTGTTAGAGTTGAATTGTGAAATGTGTCAATTGTCTAAGCATGTTTGAAACTCATATCCAATTAGTAATAATAAAAGTGTTATTCATTTTTTAATTATTCACTCTGATGTTTAGGGACCTTCTCCAACTACTTCACTATTTGGATTTCATTATTTCGTTACTTTTGTAAATGATTGTTCCAGGTGTACTTGGGTTTATCTAATGAAAACAAAAGGAGAAGTGGGTTCCATCTTCCAAAACTTTCATAATATGATCCAGACTCAGTTTGAAACATCCATCAAAGTGTTATGTTCCGACAATGGGGGGGAGTATGTTTCATCTCAATAACAAAATTACTTGGCTAGTTGTGGGATTGACCATCAAACCTCTTGCGTTAACATTCATCAGCAAAACAGAGTAGCTAAACATAAAAATAGACATCTCTTGGAGGTAACCCAAGCTCTTTTGTTCAGTATGAATGTCCCAAAGACCTTTTGGTTTGAGGCCTTACTTACAGCAGCATACCTGATAAATCGTACCCCCTCTAGAGTTTGGGCTTTTAAATCTCTCACTGTTGTCCTATGTCTAGAACGTTCACTGTTCTTGGTTCCTCGTAAAAATTTTGGTTGTGTTTGTTATGTTCACACGCAAAATAATGACAGAATTAAACTTGATCATCAGGCAGTCAAATGTCTATTTCTTGGATACTCTTTAACCCAAAAAGGGTACAAGTGTTATCATCCTGAGGGACAAAATATGTTATAATGG
>JAOXJP010134509.1:0-13511 GCA_025762735.1 Platanus orientalis | reverse complement strand
GAATAAATAGTTATTATTAATTAATCATGCTTTTATTTTATGTGAATGGCTTTGTTAGGACACATATTTCCAACAATTGTAACCGTAGAACCCTTTGTTGGTTCACCACGAGTCACATCGAAAACATAGGTTAAGGCTTTGGTCTCCCCAACACCTTCTATCCACACGGTTGAGGCTTTGGTCTCCCAAAAGTCACCTCTGGTTGAGGCTTCGGTCTCCCTAACTTCATCGGGGGTTAAGGCTTTGGTCTCCCCCCAGGCAATGGCAACATTGCGTGTTTTTGTTAAAAATAGAAATTCGATATTAAACCAAGGGGTTATATTCCTCAAATCACTTTAAATAACTCAAGGAAACAATGGGTACCTAAGTCTGAGTTGAACCTTCATACAAAGGCCATTAAAGCCTTGAACAAATCACAGATTGTTGATTCGGGCAAGGGCCCAAAATTCCATTCACCGTAATCAAATTGCATGAATGAGGATGACTATTCACATTCGCTAGGATATGAACTCGCAAATGATGTGAAAAAATCTTAATTAGCGGAGAAACACTCGTCGCAAATGACACCACATACAGAGAAGGGAAAAGTCTTATATGTCTAAGTTTGAAATTGATCTTCAATTACCTGACTCTACTCGCCAAGAGAAAGTCCAAGTCAGTGACCTTGATTGGCCCACGGACCCTTTGCTGCAAACATGTCCCGTGAATGAGAATGAGGTTTCTCATTCATGCAAAAATGTACGCTCTCAAAAACGACGGTATTCATGCGATATTACTATGGCGAATGAACAAAAGGTTTCTACATTCGCACATAACCAGCAAGAGGAAAAGTTTCATTCGTACACATCTATTGGTGTAAATGAAAATCTCCATTCACTGCTAGAGAACCAGAATTTGACTACTGTACACATTACTTTCACAGGAGTTCTCATTATGCTTAGGGACCAAATAGAAGAACTGGTTGTTAATCAGAATGGGGCATTCAGGCAACTTAGACCTAAAAGAAACTCACACAATAAAGAAAAGAAATCCAAAGCAAGAACTACTGGAGGCCATACTCTCCCAAAAGAGCTGAAACTAGGCAATTTGGCCACCTAAATTGCATGTGTGCATCGCAATCAACAGCATAATCGGGCAAAGGTAGAGTTCAAGAACTCGATGTTGTTAACCTGATTCGAACCACTCAGGAGGCTTGATGAAAGTAAGCCATCAAAAAGAAGGGTGTTATCCCCTAAACAAAAGCAAAAAAGAAACATTACCCAAAGGCAAAGGGCCAAAACACGTAAGTTCTTCTACATGCAACCAAAGGTGGGAGATATGTAAATCAACGCAATGCCACCATTGTCACATCTACAAAGGCCCGACCCTTCCTTACCCTCCTATACTAGAGGCAGTTCAGGTTATACACCTTACGTTGGTAAGGGTAAAATATTCGAATCTACTCATAACTCTTAAGCAGTGGTAATGTTCGCCGGAACAAAGGAAGATGCCCTTGCCAACACCCCAAGTCCATTTGGGTCGCGACCACAAGCTTTTAACTCTGCTGGCATGATGACCAGAAGTTCTTTGGCCTCATAATCGCCTATCACCTATCCTTCGACTAGTTTAGAGTCGGTATAGACTACAATGCGCTTAGCCCCTGCTTCCTTTGTGGCGCTTAAACCTGCAATCAAGGATTCATATTCTACTTCGTTATTTGTTGCATTCAATCCAAGGTGGATCGTATATTCAATCAATCCCCATCAGGGGTACTCAACAGCAGTCCAGCCCCGCTGGCTGAGGTAGTGGATGATCTGTCCACATAAAAGGTCCACTCTAACTCCAGGGAACTTCTTAGCTCTGACTCTACGAGTGTTAATTCTACTAAAAAATCCATGAATACTTGCCCTTTTCTAACAGTCCTCAGTTAATAGCTAATGTCAAATTCACCCAACTCCATAACCCACTTGATCATTCTTCCCAATGCCTTTAGCTTTTGTAACACTGCTCTTAAAGGTTGGTCAGTCAATACTACTACAGGATGAGCCTAAAAATAAGGTCTGAGCCTTCTCCTCGTGGTTATGAGCGCATATGCTAGCTTCGCCCAAGGTGGATATCTTAATTCCACTTTGTGAAGGGCTTTACTAACATAGTATACCGAAATTTGATTGTGTTCATCTCAAACTAGAACCAAGCTTACTGCTATCCCTGATACCACCAAATATAAATACAAATCCTCTCCATGTATTGTCAGAATGAGGCTTAGTAGACATGCTAGGTGTTCCTTTAGCTCTCTGAATGATTAGCTAGCCTCTTTGGTCCACTCAAATCATTTCTTCAAAAGGCGAAAAAAGGGGAAACATTTATCCATGGACCTTGAGATGAATCGGTTGACGGCTACCACCCTCCCCATTAGTCATTGCACTTCTTTTGTAGTCTATGATTTCTTCATATCTAATATAGCTCAAACTTTCTCCAAATTGGCCTCAATGCCCCTATGAGAGACCATGAAGCCGATGAACTTTCCTGCTGACACCCTGAAGGTGCACTTGGCAGGATTAAGCTTCATTTAGAACCTTTTGAGTGTACATAGAGTTTCTTCTAGGTCATCTATGTGCTTCTCGACTTTAATACTCTTTACTAACATGTCGTCCACGTAAACTTCCATATTTCTTCTGATTTGTGCCTCAAACACTCGGTTCACCAGTCTCTGATAGGTGGCCCCCGCATTCTTCAACCTAAATAGCATAACCTTGTAGCAATATGTACCTTAGTCGGTTATGAATGACGTCTTCTCCTAGTCTCCCTTCTCCATTCTTATTTGGTTGTAACCGGAAAATGCATCCATGAAACTGAGCAAGGCATGTCCAAAAGTAGAGTCAACCAGCACATCTATTCTCAGGAGTGGAAAGCTGTCTTTAGGGTAAGCCTTGTTGAGATCAGTGAAGTCTACACACATCCTCCACTTGCTACTACCTTTTTTGACCAATACCACATTAGCGACCCAATCGTGATAGATGACTTCCCGTATGAATCCAGCCTTTAATAGATTATCCACCTCCATTACAATAGCTTAGTTCTTATCAATGACAAATGCTCCTTTCTTTTGTCTGAATGGTTTCACCGAGGGGTCAACACTCAGCTTGTGTGTAATCACCCTCGGATCGATTCCTGGCATAATTGTGTGTCCATGTGAAGACATCTCCATGTGTCATGAGGAGTTTCTACATGCGAAGTTTTAATTGTTCCAAGAGCTATTGCCCGACTCGGATAACTTGTTTTGTCTTCTCTGGGTCAATGCTTAACTCTTCTAGATCCTCTGTCGGCCTAGTCTGCTTCGACTAGGGGTCTTCTTTGTCTTCTAAGTCATCAATGACTAGGGCTTCTTTGGATTCTTTCCCCTTCAAGGATGTCGTGTAGCACTCGCGAGTTGTCGTCTGGTCGCCTCTAACCTTTACTACTCCTTCCTCGATCGGAAAATGCATCAATAAATGGTATGTCGAGGTGATGATTTCATTTTGTTTAATGTTAGCCGACCAATGATAACACTGTATATGGAGGGGCAATCAATGACCAAGAAATCAACCGCCTTAGTTACTTGGCGAGTGTTAATCCCAATTATCACGGGGAGCGTGATGACCCCTAATGGGTACAATTTGTCCCCAGTGAACCCTACCAAGGGTGGTCTTTGATCAAAGCTTATCTTTCCCGATTCTCATATGCTCAAAGGTGCACAGGTATAGGATATCCACAAAATTGTCATTGTCAATGAGTACCCTTCTAGTTTTGTGGTTAGCTATGACCAACGTAACTACAAAGGCGTCATCATGAGGGTGCTTCACTCCATGGGAACCTTCTTCTGTATGATTTAGGGATACTTCCTAGGTCTATCTGTTGAGTAAACTTCCATTTACGATGCTCTCATCGCCCGTGCATGAGCTTTTTTAGCCGAATTTGATTCGTCACCTCCTGCAGATCCTCCGACAATGACCTTTATCTCTCGTAGCGGCTTTAATTCATGATTCTTCTAACTCAGAGGTTGTTCTTCTGTTGTCGACAATGTTTAAGGGCGTCTCGCTATGAAATGCCTCAACCCACCCTACTAGATGAGTGCTTCTATCTGCTACTTCAGGTTGACACAATCCTCTATGTTGTGGCTGTGATCTTAGTGGAAACGAAAATACTTCTGTTGGGATTGTTTCTCCGGAGGAGTCTTGAGCATCTCAGGCCACTTTAAGGATGGGTCATCCCGTATGTACATGAAGACTTGCTTGAGGGGTGAATTGAGCAAGGTGTAAGTCTGTGTTTGCTGAATGGGAATGCTTGCCTCCCTCGGTCTCACCTCTCGGTAAGCAATTTCCCTTGTTCTTGATTCGCCTTCAATAGCTTTTAGTTGTTTGTTCGTTCTTCTTTTTGGTGGCTCTCAATGTTCATTTCCCTAATCTCTAGTTGTCGCTATTGCATTTTCCGCATTCATATGCTTATGGGCTCAAAGCATCAGCTCGGCTATGTTGCTGGGTGGGGATTTTGAAAGAGAGAATAAGAACTTCATGGGAAACAACCCACCCATGAAGGCTGTGAACACCACCTTCTCGTGGTTGAAATAAGAGATGTAATCTCTCAACGACTCTCCCTTCGATTGCTTAACATTGATGAGATAAGTTGCAGGCCTACCATAGCGTCTCTCTCCTATGAAGTGATTGGCGAATGACTGGCTCAACTCAAAAAATGAGTTGATGTTGTTTGGCTAAAGATTATTGAACCATTTTCGTGTTGAGCCCTTCAGGGTGGCTGAGAAAGCCTTGCACATGACCCCATCCGAATAGTCACGCAGGAGCATCAAGGTCTTGTATATCTCGAAGTGGTCGAATGAGTCTCGGCTTCCATCGAAGGGCTCTATTTAAGGGATCCCAAACCTTTTAGGGAGAGGATAAGACATGATCATCAAGGAGAAGGGATGGTTAGACCTTTGCACCAGGGCCTTAACAGTGGAAGGGGTTTTACCTTTAAAGGCTTCCATCACAATGTCCAGTTGATCCTGCATCTTCTGCATCTACTTCTCTTGTTCGGTGGTGGCCCCTCCACCCAGGCTGTTGGTCTGCTGAGATGTGGAGGCCCTAGGGCTGTGGCTATCTCCTTGCCTTTCTCCTTCATGCACTTAATCGATCTCTCATCTGGGGTGTGTGGCCTCCTAGGTGTCTTCATCACCGGAATGTTGATGCTCTATCTGCTCCATGAGCCTATGACTCAGTTCTTGGTTCTACTATGTCATTTGTTCTATATTTCGGTTGAAGTCATGTATTTGTTGTTCCAAACTAATAATTCTAGCCACCTCAGCTTCCCTCCTACCTTGATCATTTGTGGATGAGGCATTCTGGTGGGCCTTCATCGTTTCTGACCAAGTTTCTACCATATGACATTTGTCTTGTCGAAAATAACTTCGAGTTCCCACAGACGGCGTCAATTGATGATGTCGTGTCCCGACTCACCAGGATGGTCCTCTAGTTACCCTCAATCTTGAATCTCGTTCACTGATCCTGCCTGCACCAAGACTATGAACAGCATCAGTATGGCACTGGCCTACACCCCTCCGACGCTCAAGTCAGTGATCGGAGGTTAATTGGATAAAATTGCTAGTGGTCCTTTTTCCAATTTTTGTACATACCTTCTTCTCAGGGATTCCTCCCTTTATAGTGGGCTTTTTCTAGTGGTTTCACATGGTCTTTGTCAGGAATATTCCTCAAGTTAGTTAGAGGGACGTGGGCGAGTGGTACATATGGCAGCATTGGATTGATTGTCTCTATGCACCATTCTAAGTCCTATAACCACCCTTATGCCTCAATGATAGTGACACCCATTAGTCGGTCGGTCCGACGTCGCTGGAACTTTGATCGTTATGTGATTCATGGTCATCGTGACTTCTAGGCTTGTTACGCTCTTTCTAAGATGGTCGGCTGGGTTGCGATGGGCCTAACACTTGGATGACTGATAATCATCGATCACCATTAATTAGCATTGTTTGGTCATCGTCGGTCATTAATGATTGGGCATTGGGCTTTGTGACCCGGTCGCAATGAGTCGTTTGGGAAGTTTGGTTGAACATAGGTGGTTCTTTCGGTTTGTCGACTTAGGCCAAATACCTTATCATCAGGTTTTAACACTCATTCTTTTCATACAAAATAAGGTATTTGACAAGAAACTATTTACCATAATAGAAAATACCACCCAATTTTACTTTTTTTTTTTAGAGGTAAAAGATCAAATTTATTGAAAGCCGAAAAAGAGAATAAGAAGAGGAAACAAAAGGACCCTCACCAAGAAGGTGAAGAGACAGGCAAAAAAGAAAACAACCACCAAAGCCAAAAAAAAGCCCCCCCAAAAGGGCAACAAAACAACTACTCACTCCAAAAGGACTCCCACTCTTCTTCAACGAAATCACTCCTAATAGAGATCCACTCCAATAAGGCATTTTGAATATGAAGAAGTAACTCCTCGTAACTTCTCGACTTACCATCAAAGATCCTAGAGTTCATTTCCTTCCACAAGCCCCAACAAATAACCCTTAAGAGATAAGCCCATATGATTGAAGGTAAGCCATCCAAATCACGGATCCACCAACCAGGAATAAGCTCATGGAAATGAGAAGGAAAAGACCAAAAAATATTAAGATGAGAAAGAAAGAAGCTCTATACCGCATACCCCAAAGCATAGTGAATAAAAAGATGATCCACTAACTCATCCTCCCTCAAGCACATTACACATTTGTTTTGCCAAATTCCAACCCCTCCTTTGAGGATGATCAATGGTGAGAATCTTATCAAGAAACACATTCCACATAAAGAATGTCACTTTTGATGGAATGCCCAGGATCTAAATACCGATGGTAGGGAACAAACTAACCCTAAACCCACCCAATGCCACATATAAAGACTTAGGAGTTAATGTGCCTTTTTTTGTCGAAATAATCTATTTCCAACTATCCTCCCCCAAAGGTTTAGGCTTAGAACCTTCAAGCAACACCAATAAGTTACCAAAAATCCTCAATCTGCCAAGCATTCAAATTCTGACGCATCCGCGGCCTCTAGATGTTGCTCTCCTCATCAAAAACATCGGAAACCTTGACCATGGGATCCATAGCTAAAGAATGGAAATTCCTAAACACTTCCTGCAGAGGGCTATCACCAATCCATCGATCCTCCCAAAACCTAATCTCCCTCCCTGAACCCAACTTGAGACAAAAAATTTCCAAAAAATATCCTCGATCGTCTTGCCTCTCCCACAGAGATTCCTCCCCAAATCTAGCCACCACCACCCTATGCCATAGATTCTCTTTTTTCCATACTGAATCTCCAAAGCCACTTAGCCAACATCACTCTATTGTGATCCCTAATTGATCTTAAATAGAGACCGCCACATCCCAAAGGATTGTATATAGTCTTCCAATCAACGAGATGATACCAGTGATGATCCCCCGAATCATTCCACAAGAAATTCTAAAATTTAGTCTCGATTACATTAGCCACCACCCCAGGAATTGTAAACAACAAGTTTGGGATGGACGCGAGAGTAGATTTCAAAAGGGTTAATCTCCCACCTTTAGACAACAAGGACGCCTTCCAAGAATCCAGCCTTGACTAAATTCTTTCCAACACCGGGCCCCAAACCCCTAGAGGCAGACCCAAGTAAGACAAAGGTAAGGAACTAATATTACAACCCAAAATTCAAGCTAAATCCCTTATGTTTGGTACTTCACCAATTTGGTACATCACACTTTTAGCCAAATTAAATTTTAACCCTAACACAGCCTCAAAACAAACAAGAATATACCTTAAATAACCCAATTGGATCTCGTCAGCATCACAAAAGATCATAGTATCATCCACAAACTTTAAATGCGAAATCCTGCAATTCCCCCGCCCAATCATAATCCCTGGAATATACTCCCCCTCCGCCCTAGAAATCATCTTGCTTAAGACTTCAGAGACCATAATGAAAAGAAATGGGGAAATGGGGTCACCTTGTCAAAGACCCCTTGAACTCCAAAAAATCCCCACCGGGGACCCATTCACCAACACTAAGAATTTTGCCGTTCTAATGCAATGAAACATCCAACTTCTCCATTGTTTCCCAAACCCCATTCTACCCATAATATAGTCTAGAAACTCCCAATTAACATGATCATAGATTTCAAGATCCAACTTACAAATCAAGCCATTTCTTCCAGAGAGCCTTTTATCCTCAATACACTCATGGCTATCAAAACACTATCCAAGATTTGTCTACCATCGACAAAAGCACTTTGAGGATGGGCAATTAATCCTTTCATAACCAATTTTAACCTAGAAGTTAGGACATTAGAAATTATCTTATAAACACTACTTAGCAGGTTAATTGGATGAAAGTCTTTCAGCTCTTTTACATCTTGGCTTTTAGGAATAAACACCAAAAAGGTGTCGTTCAGGTGCTCATAGAATTCTTTCAAATAATAAAATTCCTCAAACACGTCCATCAAGTCCTTTTTGACAATATCTCAACATTTTTGGAAGAAGGAAATAAAAAATCCATTTGGACCCGGTGCCTTATCCCTTTCATACTAGAGAGCACATTCCAGATCTCTTCTTCAGAGAATCGTCTCTCAATAAAAATTGATCACTAGAGGAAATATGATTAAACTCCATACCTTCAAACTCTGGCCTAATATAATGATCTTCCTTATATAACTTGTCAAAAATTCCTTGATCCCATTTCTGATTTCCATTTGAACCTAAGTCCATCTCCTATTAATGAATAAGCCATTGATTTCTTTAGAAATTTTCTTATGAGAAACCACCTTATGAAAAAATTTGGTGTCACAATCCCCTTCTTTTAGCTAGCTAACTCGAGATCTCTACCTCCAAAAAATCTCCTTCATCAAGGCAATTTTTGAGAACTCCTTTAAAGCCTCCCTCTCAATCCTCTCCACTAGAGCGAGTTGCCGAGTTGTCTCCAACAAATCCAATCCCTTGATTTTACCCTTACAATCCTCTAGAGTCATCTTAAGAAACAAGGCCAAATTCCTATTCTAAGCATTCAAGCAACACTTTTCAGAGATTTAAGTTTAAGGGAAAATCTCCTACTCGGATTACCCAAGAACTCCACTCTATTCCACTCATGGTTAACGACATTAAAAAAATCTGGCTCAAATAACCACATATCCTCAAATTTGAAAGGCATAGGCCCCCTGACTGGCCTGTAGCACCCTAATACAATAGGGATGTGATCCGAGGTAGTTCTACACAACACCAATTGAAAGCGATCTAGGAATAGATCTTTCCATTCCCCACAAAAGAGAAAGTGATCAAGTCTATTCAAACTAGCATTAACCTGAAGGCTAGACTAATTAAACTGAGCCCCTTTTAAAGGGATGTCAATAAGTTACCATCTATCAATAAAATCACCGAACTTCTTCATACCAGGATCATTCCAATCACCCCTACACCTTTTCGACATGAATCTTACCAGATTGAAGTCTCCCCAATACACCAGAGCAATTGCCAACGAGCCTTAACATCATCTAACTCTTAGAGAAAATCATCCACCTCAGATTGCACACTTTCCCATAAACCCCCACGAACACCCATTCCTCCACTTTCCCTTTCAACCCACATTTGGTAGACACGGAAAAAACCCCATACTCATGGTCCAGAACCTCCACTTTGTCTATATCCTAAATAAGAAGGATGCCCCCAAAAGTACCCCACAATGGAAGAGCCATCCAATTACAAGGCCAGACCCCCCACACCTCCTTCACCATCCAATCATTCATCACATGAATATTGGTTTCTTGCAAACAATTCATATTCGGATTCGCACCCAAAATATTTTGGTTGATGATAATTTGTTTATCCCTATTCCAAGATAGAATCTTAAGATCCATGGACATAACACATAAGACCATTTCCTTTCCTTTGTCCCCTTGCACTAGACCCTCCATCGTCTCGTTCATAGTTAACACTGCATTCCAATTTATTCAATTCACTCTTTAACCTTTTACTCACTCCCAAGTTCAAATCCCCTCCACTGGTGTCATTTTCCTTCTACAACACAATCCTTTTCAACATACCTAAATTCTCTTCTTCAAAGCCCTCATAAGATAAACCAAGGAAATGGCCAAATTCTCTCAATTTATTAATAACTCATTTCAATAACATCTCCTCATTTCTTTCCAAGACTCTCATATAAGAATAAGGGTTCTTTATCCTACAGTGTTTCGGGGTATCTAAATCCGAGTCTACACCCCCTTCCCGACAAGATAAAGGATTGTTCCCCGCCTCATACCACAACACCAGTTCACCATTTTCCACGTGTAATTAGTTATCAATTACCACCAGTTGTTTGTCCCCTTCCCCAATCAAGGCATTTGAATCCTAAACATCCCAATCATTATCATTGATAAGATTCTCATCCCTATTTACAAGAATAGCATTCTTGCACAGTTCTGAAACAACAAGCAAGGATTGGAATTTGGAAACACAATGTAAATGCTCAAAAGAACGTACCTGGGGAGGCAGATAAAAAACCATCACTTTATCTTGGCCAAGACTGCATAACGATGAAGGGCCACACACTTTCTTAATACATCCGGATCAAAATCATCCCTCTACACAGAGCCACTCCGCGGAAGAGAAACCCCTAATTTGGACGATTCACCAAGATCAAATGAAAGCAAATCTTCTGAAGCCACCCCAAGGCAATTAGGAGGTTCAGAGACTTCAGTCTCTAACCATTCAGAAGAAGTATCCTCAGCAACTCGTAAGGTTAGAGAAAGTTTTGGCACTAGAGTAAAGCTCTGGGATGAGTTACCAACGACCGGCAAGGCACCGCCATCCTCCCCAACCTCAACATCAGACGCGTTGTCTAAACTCTCCACGGGAATTAGCCTAACCGGGTTATCCTCTGGCATCTCCCAGTCCTTAGGGAGTTCAATATCTTCTGGAGAACAAGGACTGCAAATCGACTCTTCAACCCGAGAAACCCAATCATCTTGGGTATTTGTCCCGCTAGATCCATACTCATCAATCAACTTCCTAGACGATAAAATAGCACCGACTTCATTAATATTTAGAACAATCTCCTTTTGCTCCACCTCATTACGGCAAGACCTACACCCCTAAAAAATGGCGAAGCTTGACGTTGATGAAGAAATGAGAGAAGACGACTCAACCCCCCTAAAGTGAAGGCCCTTAAAGACCTTTCAATTATCTCATTTTGGCTTCCAAGCCTCATATACCCATCCTGGGCCCCTGAAGTTCTAGGCCCAACACCTGGCCTTAAGATAATTGAGCTTCATTCCTTTTGAATAAGCCCATTCGAATGGTTTAAACTAGGATGACCCTTGGTTGAAATACCCCAGGTAACTTGCAGACCGGAAGCACCCCTCTAACCTTATGATGTGACAACAAGAGAATCAGGCATGATATCGCAGAAAAGTCTGCCTTTGGGACCCACCGTGGTCCAAACACCCCTAGTCACATGATCAACAGGTTCATTTATCATTCTGATAGTCTGAACTTGGGTCTTATTCCTCATAAGGATACCACAGTTCTTCTCTAGCCGAAAGTCTTCCTCTAAATCCGCTGCGCACCTGCCATCACCATCCCCAGACAATTGCGTCATGCCAGAAGGAACATTTTGCCAGCATACCAACTCTAACAAGCCTGCATCTTTTCGACATGGGTAGGCAACTTCAGACTTAAAAAAAAGTAGTCGTACAATCATCAAGCCCCTACACAGGAAGAAAGCTTTCTGAATGAGACAACATCAGCTCCGATGCCGAAGCAATCAATCTGGTCACTTGAGACAACCTAAGACCACCGAAGGGCACATCCAAAGATCCCTGGTGCACCATTGAAATTTCCCCTTCTATTGTTACCACAATCGGGTACACCTTGCCCAAATCAGCCACTGAAATCAAATGGGGAATTCCACAAACATCTCCCTCTTCCACCTCCAACCTAACCCACCTGAGTTCCTCACACTCAAGAGTTTTGCAGTCAATTGATCGCATACCCCCACACATATTTCCCAATTTCATAAACATGTGATCATTCCAAAAGGTTTAGGGGGAGGCCCTAAAAACGAAGCCACCGTCTCTTTACCAAGGACCTAGGTTGGATGGTGAAAAGGGTAGGGCTCCATTCAAGAAATTGAAACAGGTCCTCATGGTTGTCATTCACACCCCACCGGTAGAGCTGACCAACCTTGCCTTTGCTAGAGTAGAAAAAAAACCGCCATAAAATCATCCACCAACACCCAGGTCAGGTTAGGATCAGCTTCAAGGATCACCGGAGCACCATAAACAATTTTAGTCCACGTCGTGGCTCTACTCCAACGAAAGCATACTGTCACCTTATCCAAACCTCTTCATGCTTGGAAATTTTAGTGCAGTATAAATAAATAGTTCTTGAAGCCCAGAACGAATTAATGCTCTCCCTCCTCCCAACTCCACTGTTAGTGTGGAAGGGGGGAAAGGCCTAGGTAATTTCTTAGCCTTCATTTATTTGTAAGGGCGATCTATAAATATATAAGTCTTTCTTATTTTCATAATTTATATATTTATGTGATAAAAGATCATATCTGTAATGTTTTTTTAATTTTTCTTTTTTTATTCGATACTTACTCCAATGCATAATCATTTTGTTTTTGGTAATAAATTAATTGGTCTTTTTCATATGAACAAAATATTTTTGAGTCTTTATTTTGAGTTGTACAACGTTGATTGACTCTATTTTGCCATTTTTGTGGTACTAATCTAGTCCATTTAGTATGAGATAAATCATATATATATATATTGGTAATTATGAGAGAAATCATACTGATATTGATAATGACCCATTAACTAGTTGAACCTCTTGAGGAGATATTTTGCCCAGATGCACTAAAAACCGATAGCGATAAATAAAATTGAATATACACCACTGTCTATGAAGCTTTATATGGAGAAGAAGAGAACACAGACCCTGAGCTGGATATAGTAAAATATCAATGTCTTTGAAGCTTTATATAGAGAAGAAGATAACACACTTTGACTTGAGACACTGAACTATTTATTAAAACTAAAGGACTATACTTTTGTGCATGTTACCAATCAGGCGATTTCAGACCCTAGCTAACCCGGTGAGGATTTTATATGCTGACCCCTAACCTCCGCCCGCATCTGCCAATGGTTAATTGGGCGGAAACATTAGCACCGAAAGTGATTTTCACTTTTTGGTGGTGTGTAAATCACTTCTGATGCTGATGTGGCCGTCCTTTGACCTAGGTGTTTGCCTATGCCAAGCGTAGAAAAGCCTCGCCGTAGTTAACTGGGCTTGGATTATGTGCAAATGAATTTTGTGAGAACTGTGCAAACGGCACCAGAGGAGCTGACACATCAGTACCAAAAAGTGATTTACACTTTTTGGGGGGCACTTACCAATTTTCGGTACTGATGTGTCCACACCCTGTGGTGCCGTTTGCACAGTTCTCACGAAATTCATTTTCACCTACATTTT
>JAOXJP010134498.1:0-13511 GCA_025762735.1 Platanus orientalis | reverse complement strand
ATGACAAATGAAAGAAGGCTTCATAGTTCAATAAGATTTGATCATAATATTTTTACATTTCATGTTCAATTGTTCATATTTCATTCATATAAATCACATATGATCCTTTCATCGATGAGATTTCGATAATTTATAGTTCTTATGATCTTTCATATTATGAGATCTTTACATTGTTCAAATGAATCAATAACACTAATCATTGGTTCGTATTTCATAATCCATATGTGGAAATCATGCTTTCGGTCATACTTTATTTCAATCAAAGACACTCTCTCATGTTCAATTTCATATTAGGTCAATAGAATTCATATTCGTTATGTTAATTCAATGAGATCCACCTTAATCAATCATATTTTTTTCTTCATAACAATCAATTTCATAGAGATTCCTGTCAGATTGTTCTTAGATCTATGACAAATACTTGTCTAACATATGGGTTTCAAAGGAAAATTTCATAGATCTATCAATAAGGAGTATAAGATCAAAACATACTTAGATTCAATATTCATTGTAATTCACATGATATTTCAACAGAAAATAATGATTCAATAAAGGAATTTGACATAAGTGATGAAAATATCATCCCATTCACATAGACTTTACTTACAAATATGACATTCATCAAAGTAGAGCAAGACTCTCATGGTTTTCAAGACAAAAGTGCTTCAATAGTGGGTTTCATCATCAAATCATAAGGATCTACAAGAAATAATGAAGGAATCATCATTAATTTGCAAAAGTACTTATAATCCTTTCAAATCCTTTCTTCCTTTTTAAGTTCTTTCCCTTTAATCACCTAAAATAACTTCTTCTGTAGAAAATCAGTGTAGATCTATCATCAAATGATGGAAACTAAGAAGTTCTTGTAAAAAAAATTAGTTAATTTAGAAGGATTTTCATGGTTGGAAGTGAAACTTACCAAATCGGGGAAGAACTCTAACCTTCTTCTCTAAAACTCTCTAATTCTTACCCATTTGTTTTAAATGTGTCTAAAGACCTAAATAATGCTTTATAAAGATTTTCCTTACATATTTCTAGGGTTTGGGGTCAAGTTAGAGGTCCCACACTCCCTAAAATGAAGAAAAATCGAATATACTTCAAAAAAAAATGAAATCTGGGTTAATTCATATCGATCTAGAGGGTATCAAATCGATCCAAAGGAGTATCGAGTCGATTTAGTACTGTTCTGAAAAAAATTTGTAAATCTCTGAGATCCCACATCGATCTGGATAGTGGTCGGATCGATCCACTAAGTGTGGATCCATCCGGATGCCCTTTCTCTAGGTTTAACCCCTTTGCACTAAAATGATCATAACCTTCTTTAGAAAACTCCTTTTTGAGAACTGTTTATTGGGTTGGAAACTAGACTTCAAGACCTTTCCAACAAGGTACTTATCACCCCCTAATGAACTCGGTATTTGTGTTAATAGGCTTGAGAAATTACCTCAAATCTGTGGTCCGGTCAACACAAACACCTTGTGGGAAAATGGGTATTACTTCTTTTAAAAACCTCGTAATTACACACCGTTTGTTTTTCTGGAAAGTAGACTCTAAGACCTTTCCATCAAGGTATGATATGAGTTCCAATCCTCCCAATATTTGTGTAAAGGTACCCCAAAACTTGACAGGTTTGAGGCCCGACCTCGGTCTAACACTTCTATCTTGGTCCAATGGATTTATAAACCATTCTATGATCTGTTTAAATGTGTGAAAAGAAAATTTTACCCTTATAAGGATAAAATTACAATTTTTTCCTTTTGGTATGAAGTAGGGTATTACAAATACACACATCATAAATCAAACTAAAAATTAAAAAAATAAATAAAGTACCAACACACCACTATTGAATAGCACCATAGACACCACTACCATTAAACATAAAGTATCATCTTACAAACCACAACAAAATATCATAAACATATCCACCCCCAAATCACATTGATGGCATGATGCTTGATAATTGACCACCGAATGGCTCATCAGCTTCATCAACAACCACCTAAGGGTCTTTTGCTTTGAATTATGAGTATACAAATGAAAACACTCAATAAATAAATAGAATGGACCTAAACAATGACCACCTATGCAATAAAAAGACCTAAACAAGGTATTCACAAATCATAGAAACCACATCATAGGAATTGTTGTTTATCATAATAGGTTTAACCAAGAAAATAAAGTTAAGGTTTAAACACCCTATTCCAATAGCACCACCACCACCAACAAATCATAAAGTGTTATTCCAAATCCACTCCCACCTCCAACTAAAAAAAAAAATTGAGTCACTAAAACATATTATGCTAATAATGTGGCAAAGAAATATACAAATAGAAAAAAATAAAGTCATCCTGGTTAATCCCTTCAAAAACTCAACAGTACTTTTAAATTCTTCCTCTTGCACTTTCAAGACTTGAATTTCTCTATTCATTTTTTTTACAAAGTTTTGAAGACCTTCATCTTTTTTAAATAGTTCTAAATCTTCATCACCCATACTGTAAAGAACGCACCACTCAAAAAAAGAGTAAGGTGATTGTCTTAGCACATTATTCTTAGCAATAGTGACATTTATTAGTATACAATATGAACAAAAGAAACTTAATAAGAAGAATCCATATATATATGACTACCAAATATACTTACCACTTTTTTTGCACAAAAATAATACAGTCTATTAAGATTTTTGTGTGATTCAGAGGCCCATATCAAAGCCTTTTTTCCACAAAACAGTTTGTATTACTATATTTTAAAGTGTGGGAGATGTTGGTATTCGTGTTTGAAGATGATTATACTTCCATAGACATACTTTAACTCTTCAAATAAGCCACCACCCCCACCAACATACACCACCCACCACCATATATCATAGGCACCATCATACACCATAGTCCACCACCACCACAACCATCGCATAAATTTATAAACATAAGAACACAGAAAATAAACATTAGTACAAATTGAAAACATAAGAACATATGTAAAAACAACATAAACAAAAAATTTAGAATTTCAAGCCTTAAAAATTCTAGATATTAGTGATCAACAACATACACCACTCCCACAATTATACACCATAGGTGTAACACCAAATTTTGAGCCGTGTATGAGGCGAAATTCGTTGAATAAATTACCTGGCCATTTTAGAGGAGAATTTATTATTTTTTATATGTGGGAACTAATATTCTAAGTTTATTGGACTTGTGGATTACTCCTATTTAACACAGCAAACCTCTGATTAACTTTAAGTTTCTCAACTTGTATTAAAAGAAGTTGCATAAATATAAATAAGAGAATGAGAAGAAGAGAAGATAATATTCTCTTATTTGACATAGATGATTACAAACTTCACTGCTCACACATGAGCAAATTTACCTAGCCATAACCTGATTTGTCATTAAGCTTCCCATAGTGTCTTCCTTGGAGAAATCACAGAGGTATAAGGACTTTTTTTTCCTCTTTTGGAAGAGAGGTGAACTTGTGGACTTTCAAGGGGATGAAATTTAGTTTGCTTGGATTATGAAAATGAGGTTTGCTTGAGAATTATGCAGAGGAAAACTATATCTCTGAATGATAGGGATAGATGACTAGGAGAAGATGAAGATCTTTATTTTCGTGCTCCTTTGTGGTATTTATAGCAGCAAAATGAGTTTGAGAAGAACCCTCATTGAGGAAGAACTCTATCTCATTCACGGCTTCTTTGTTGGAATGTGATTCTTCAATCTTTATCCCAAGGATATAGGTGATTCTTTTATGTGAGAATACACTTTCCTAAGTCCCTTGGGTGGTTAGGAAACTCATTGGAGTCGTGGCTATCCAAAATAACCAACCTAGAAGAAGATAACATCAAATTTAAGTTTTTGGTTTCTGTAGTATGCGAACATGAATAGTGCATTCATGCACATTTTGGTGGCTAAGACAAGTATCTGAGAGTCTCTGCTTTTGGGTGAATAAGATGGTGATTCTCCATTCACCAGACCTAAGTGTAGTGAATAGGAAACTATTTGTTTATTTGCTCACAATTTAGGCTTCTATAATTGCCTCCTCAGAAAATGCGTTGTGAGCGTATAGAGACAGCGCATTTTTTGAGGCCAAAATAACAATCTTCAGTTACTCTTTTCGATATTCTTTCTTTATTAGTTCCCGAGGCTTTTCAAATTCCCTATGTTTTGACAAACATACCCTTTCATGAGTATATAAGTCTTCTTTTTTCTATTTTAGCGCATCTTTTGAATTAGAATTCCTCTTCTAGAGCATCGTCTTTGCAAAGTAAGTTTCTGTTCTTTATTTTTATGTTGATTGTGAGAAATACTCATCTTCTTTCTTTTTTTCTTTTCTTAACTGACTTCTTCTTGTATGGTGAGGAGAATCTTTGTATGGCAAGGAGAATCCTTGGTAGAATTTTGGAGAAGCTTCGGAAAGGATTCCAAACCTTTTATTTTAAATACTTATCTTCTTTGGTTCCAAAGTTCTGGGTATCTTTTCTGGGGACAATCACATCTCCAACAGCTCATTCACAATCTCCAGGTTTATCTTGTGACTGTCCGCTTGAGTGGGATGTGAATGAACCTCCTTGCTTTCATTCACAAGTTGAGATTTGTGCACTTTGTTAGACAAACCAGTGTGCATGAATGTGATAACTAATGCTCATTTTCCTACTTTGTACTCCATTTATGGGGTATACTCTTTATTGAAGAAAGTATTTTTTTTCTTTTATTTCTTTCAAGTAGTGGCTCCCAAGAGAAAGTCTTCTAGCACGAGAAGGGGTGAATCATCTAATTTTAATGACATCACTCCCAGGCGAATGAGACTTAGATCCTAGACCAACCCGAGATCAAGGCCTACAACAAGACTAAGCCGTCATCATGACCCTGTACTTATAGTAATTGACTCATCAGACTCTGAGGATAATCATTCAATCCCGGTCGGATCCTGATCCATCACCAGAACCTGAACCTTCTCCAGAGCCTGACCCGATACTAGCACCAGAGCCTACTCCAGCACCAAGTACTTGTCTTTGGTGAAGGTACTAGGCTATTTTGAATTTTAACTTACTTTTTTATTGTGTAGAGCTTTCCTTCAAAGATGAGGAAATTTCACCCGTATAGGACTATAATGAACATAAGTTAGAAGATTTTATGAAAACGCGAAATGGGCATTTGATGCTCGTGTACATCTTTTGTGAGATCTTACTATTATGGAACCTGAGGCACTCGCATTACCATGAATGCAGGCTTTAAGCAAACTGTGGAGTCTGTCCTAAATTCATCAGCTGCCATAGCGCAGGCTGAAGAGACTTTAAATCTTTCTCAACCTAATCCTAATCTTGAAGCCTCATAGTAGAATCTGAAACAAAAATAGTTGGTCTGAAGTAGGATCATGTTGAAGCGACACGTCTGGAGAGTTTCACAAGTGTGGAACTAGCAGTGTTGGCAAAACATTTTAATTATGTCAAAGTTAGAGTACACGTGTCTTTCGGATCGCATGAATGCTTGTTACGCCATCCTGGAGGACAATGAATGTGCCACCGAGAACAAGGAACATCTGATTGCCCGGGCCAAAGCTATTTTGGTTGTGAGGTAGGAGAATGTTAATGATGAGGCATACCCTGAACAGATGGTTGAGTGGTCAGACGCCGAGCTCATTCCGTAATAGCAAATCCCTATTTCTCAAGAACTTTATGATAGGCTCAAGGCTTTCCTTTAATCTCCTTTGTTAGATGTTTATTTCCTCCGTTTTTGATATTAGTGAATATGTAATTCATTTGAGCACTCTATGAATGAATTACCTTTCTATTGTATCTCTATATTTTGTGTCCTTAAGACAATTGAGTAGTCCAAAATTGCATACTTTTCTCAAGAGGGTACTAGTACTTTGATATGCAATAGGCTTTCAGGCCAGGCGAACTTAGGCTTCTTTTAGTAATATGGGAACCGAATACTTTAAAGAATTTCATACTCATGAAGTCTGACAATTTTGGCAAAAATAGAGTTGATCATACCCCTCCCCCTCCTTCTAGGAAAAGTCGTGGAGTCAAACCAAATTTTGATGTCATGGAAATCAAACATTCTACAAAGGTCAAATAAGACCCTCACCCTTTCTAGCTTCATCAAATTTTGACCAATTTTGGATTTCATTAGTGGCAAATGAAAATCATTTTTGCTATTCGTCAGACTAATAATATGTGGTGAATGAATGATTAAACATTTCATTCGCTCAGATATATGTGGGTGAATGGAATTTGTATTTCTCATTCTCGTACCTTGATACGAGGTTCGTTTTTTAAGGAGTAATAATGATGGCTGGCGGCATATGTCTCTTTGGTTACTTTCGCCTAGCATCTGGTGAATGAAAGGACCATCCTACCCTTGTTAATGGGTGCGTTCTTTCAAATTCTATGTGGTCTAACCAAACTACCCCTATGGGTATGAAAGGGTTTGGTCTTCTTCTTCCCTAGTTCATTCGAACCTCTTTCTTGTGCCAAAATCCCATTACAGAGAACTCCAAATCTCCTGCCTGTGTGTTCTTGTAACGAAATCTTCAATTCCAATCTCTATTCATCATCATGACCATTTCTATACCTTCTTAAAGGTATTAAAATCCTCACCTATGAAGTTTTCTAAGCTTTCTTGGTTTTAAACACTAGAAAACCCTTTTTTCTTTCTCTTGGTGAATTTTGAGGTCTCAAACCTCAAATCCATTTGGTTAGGAAACCTTAGATTGCTGAAACAAGCATCTTGGTGTAATTTTAGTGGATTTTTATGAGATTTTAGAGTTTCAGGTTTAAAACACATTTGGGAACTCTAGTCTTCATCTCAGGTGATTACTAAGGTTTTCGGTGAACCATTCGCCACCTTAGGGTTAGCTTGAGTGGTCGCGAAAGGCTCTCCCTTCGTTCATTCGCAGGTTAAGGCACCTCTTATTTGCGCTCTCCTTGTTAGACAAAATGTTGGGTGTAAATGAGTAAAAATTCAGCCATTCACCCGATATGAGATGTTATGCTACTGTTGTTGTGTCATTGCAAAAAACATGCGTGAATGTGAAACCATAAGTTCCGTTCGTGCACTAAGAGTGCTCATTTGCACAAATTTTGTAAGATATTTCGAATATAAATGATTTATCTATATCCACATCTAATCTTGGCTTTATTTCCCTTGTAGAGCAATGAAACCTATGAGGAGAATTCTATATGACTGAGAGTTCCATGAAAGCATTCTTTCCCCCATTCGTTAGACTCACGAATGGGCACATAGTCGAAGTCTTTTTGACCCAAAATTTGTGGATCTTGTGATTGAACATGCATCGAGCTCACCCAACTACATTAGAATTATCTGTAAGGGCTAGTGTCGCTTAGATGATCATGCTCATCGGGACAACTTGGTTCGCGAAACCCTACTACCCTTCATTGAAGAAGGGGAAACTCTCAAGGACTCCACCATCCGTGATCTTAGAAGTTTGATTCGAAAGATTCACTTGGGAGAATCCAAATGGGTAGGCCAGATCTATAGGGGATCTTCTTCTTTTTTGAGTGGTGGGAGTAGATGGGAAGTTCTCATCGGGCATTGCCTTAACCACTATCATGTAGAGATAGACGCCTTTTGGATGGCTGAAGCATTACATGGTTCCACTAGCAATTTTGACAAGCATCATGTGATGGTTGCAGAGGCGATCTCAAGGTGGTTCCCTGATACTAACACCTTCTTATGTCAATATGGAGAGCTTGACATCTCACATGGGAGTTTATTGACGTAAGTTATTTGCCTCTTTAGGGGAGACTAATGGAAGAATACATTCCCATCAATGCTCACTTCAAGACACTCTCCACCATGTGTTGAAGATTATTCCAAATATTTTTTGAATTCGATGATATAAATGTCTTACATGGCAATTGGCTAGGACACCTATGCAAAGGCCCTTCAAGTATGACTGCTAGAGGCAAGCCTTTACCGTGGACCAAAACCAACATTCAACACAATGTTGATCTTGATGGTCTTACGTTTATAGCTAGAGTATATGCAACTTTTCTAAGTGGATGGGCTCTCCCCATTAGCGTGGGTGAACGCATACGCCCTAGAGTGTTCATCGCTACTGCAAATCTAGCTGACGAGATCTGAATGAATTTGGTGGTCCCCAGTCTTTGTTGTTTATATGGTGGCTTGTGTGATATTGTGGAAGCAGGTCTTAAAGAGGGTTAGATAGGGGAGAAACTAGTACATTTCCCTTTCCAGTACTTTTATGTATGGTTGGGGCTTCATTTCCCTTTCATTTACCAGCGAGGGGAAAAAAATATCTGTACCATTCCACATATCAATACTCTGGAGAATCCACGGGCAGAGATGATGTTGTGACTTGCTGATTTATTTTGTTTTACTCATAAACTTGTCCTCATCCCGTATCACTTGCTCGAAAAGTAGAACATAGTAGATGATGGGTCATTAGCAGGAGAAACATGGGCATATTTTTGCACTCTTCAGAGTGGTTATTTGGCGTGGAGGAGAGACAATCATTTTCATATCGAAGCCTATAATCCTCACCAATTTGCATGCCAATTTTCATGTTTTCAAGGGCTCGTCTCTCTCTCTACTCGTGTAAAGACGGTAGGTATGACAACTACCTTTAAGAGGATCTAGAAGGTTTATCTATATTTTGTGAGGTCGGGCATAGGTAGTCATGTGGCCATCCCTAAAGAAATGGCTGAACAAGATAACCTCTAATTCGATTACCGTTATGCCAAATAGTGGTATAACTCATTCTTTTCTATTGTGAGATATAATGAAGACGGGGATAACTCTCAAGATATTTTTTACACCAGCCAAGGTATCGTAATAATGGTCGACAAGTCTCAAAATAAGACATTGGCTAAAAAGACATTGGGCGTTCAATGGCCCAAGCGATCCAATAAAAGACCATGTAGTCATCAAGAGGAAATTGATTCAATACCGTTGTCTCCTTCGATAATCGAAGGAGAAGAAGAGACAAGTAAGCCAAAGAGGAAAAGAGGCCTGAGAAGTAAGTCGCATGGAGGGAAACCTTAGCATGTCCCATCCCCTGACAGAGCAAGGGAGCCTAAATGGATCTCTCCCATCCGTGAGGATGATTTTGAAGATATTGGGGGTTATCCCTTTGAGGAGCCTCAAGATACAATTACCCAAGGTTGTGACATCCCTTCAGCTAGGGAGTTTGTGACAGGGGTGAAACCCTAGAGGATCAAAGACATAGGGGCCGGTATATTGCTAGTGATGCAAGAACAAGGCTTAGTACAGCCTTTCAATCATCATTCTCACACTTCTGCTACCACCCAACCTACATTAGAGAGCAAAACGGGACACAAAACTATTGCCACAAGGCCTAAAGCACCTAGAAGACCACGGGAGCCATCGGGGATCCAACGATACGCCTCTCACTGATAGTTATACGGTGTTTGTATGTTAATAAAAAAAAAAGCTTGAGGCCTTGTGGGACCTAGGGGTCACCGTGCAAGAACTTATTATTACCATGAATGAATATAATTTAGAAGGCAACTTCTTAGACTATGTCTTTCAGAAAGTAACTAGCATTACATGTGAGCTTCAGGCGTATATTCCAATCGGCCAAGATATATCCATGGTGACTTGTGACTCCCTCCCCGGTATTATAGAAAATATCAAGAAGGAATTGGCAGCTATGGGAAGAAGTCTGCACTTTGTGATGTCTAAGCCTACACATGGTACAGTGGAGAGGCGCTTAGGGGAGGATGAGACATTTCATTTTATTGGAACCTACACCCCTTGAGATACAGAGACCAAGCCTTAAGGAAACTAGCCCCAAGACACCTGTACCAGGTGAGCAAAGTGCTCCAATATTAGGGAAGACAGGTTTAGTAACTGAACAAGTAGATAAAACCCACCTATTGTCACCCTTGAGGAGCAACAAAACATAGTTGAATTGGTGTTGGGCATCAACTTTGATGAAGTTGAAGTAAATTCTTTCCAAAATTTTGAGGCATCTATAGCCATTCAAGTCCTTATCAATAATTTACATGACATGGTCATGTCTGGAATGGAGGAGTTGGTAGATTATGAGGACTCTGGAAAAGATGACCAATGGTGGACTGATGGTTTCAAAGAGGGTAACCTGCCGACTGATGAATTAGAAAACATTGATAATAACCTAACTGGGTCATTCGTGGCCACCACAGAAGCAGGTGATCAACAGGCGAAAGATATTAGTGAGGAGATCCCTGCTGAAGGAGAACCTTCTGGCTGTGTTGATGAAGAGATGCCTGAAGTCAATAACCCTCTTGAGACCGAGAAGCCCTAGGATGAAACCATTAGTGAAATTAGTGAGCTTGTCACCAAGTTTGCTGATAATGCCCTTATTGCATCATTTGCTCCACCTGTTAAGGAGGGAGGTGGCACAACTGACAAAGAGTTGAGTGCGGAGATAGCTTAGGGAGACAGCCTGGTTCAAGAGGCGGTAGCGATCAATATAACTCTTCCCAAACCAACCATTGACCCAATTATGACAGAATCAATAGGTGATGACCATCCCTAAGATGTAATGGTTTCTGAGAAAGGTATGTACTGCCACCCCTTCATGTTATCTGTGCTATTCATCTTTGTGCATCATCATGTGCTAAATTCTTCTTTTGTTATTAATCTAGCTATTAAAGAGAACCTCTCTACGAGGCAGGAACTTGTAGAAATTCCCCCCATGGGTCATGGTAAGCTTTAAACTTCATTATAGTATACCTCTGTGTACCATTGTTGACACCTCTTCTTTACTTGTCCAGATGAGATCATAAGCACTACTAGCACCATTTTACACCCCTCTAAGATTGCCTTGGTGCATATGATCCGCTAAGGGATGCTTGACTTGATGATGACTCTAACACCTTCATCGCCTGATCTTGCAAGTACACATGATGAGGTATTAACAGACCTTGCAAAGGATGTGAAAATCCATATTCGCAATGACGGGTTTTGATGAGGTGTAGAGATGTTTTTCACATCCTTGATGAAGCAATTAACCCTAGCACTAGAACTTGCCAATATTGGGAGCAATGTCGAGGCTCAAACCAATCTAGATGTTGCAGAGGCTGAGAAGAAAACTTTAATGAAGGAGCTCGACTGAGTTTGTGACTCGATGGATGATATTGATAATGACTTGGCCGACGCCAAAGAGGAGCTATTGAGGGTGCAAGCTTGGATTGCAACTCTCATTGCAACCTGGTAGACGAAAGCAATGAAAGGAACCACCCTTGAATCGAGGATTGCGACTGTTTCTTCTACCGTAGACTATCTTTGTGAATTTTTTTTTATGTGGGGTGATCAAGTTTGATCCTCCTTGGCCATTGAAGAAGACCTGTGTAAATGCTTCATTTATGCTTTTTCAAAATAATGTACTCTTGGCATGATGTAAAACCCCTTTTTGTTAATGAAAGAAAGAAATGGAGTCTCGTCATTTATTATCTTGTCTTCTCCTGTAATTTCCTTCTTGTAGTTACTTCCTTTACAGGTTTTTTGAGTATATATGTTTTTATGTGTGCATTGTAAGTCTCAACATTATGAGAATCAGTACTTTTGAGTGTCACATCGTCATTGCAATTATTAGCTTTGGTGTTATGTGAGCTGGGTGAGATTGGTATCACGAGAGTCGACTTATAGCTTGTATCATAAGCATCCAATGCGAGTGACGTTATAGGAGTTAAACACAAAAGCCTGATGTGATAAACGCTATAAAAGTCAAGTGAGACTGACATTATAAGAGTTGGATATGGTTGAAATTATAAGAGTTGAATGTTGTTGACATTATAAGAATCACATATAGCTGACATTATAGGAGTCAAATATAATTGATTTTATGAGAGTCAAATCCAATGACTTTCAATATTATGAGAGATGAATATAGTTGACTTTATGAGAGCCGAATGTGATTAGTATTGACATTATAAAAGTCGAAGACCACAAACATGTGTACCCTTTTATGTGTAAGTGAGATTTTCTACCCTTATAGCGGACGTTGTGACGGTATTTCTTTGAAGCGACGTTAGCAACATTCTTCTGATGACAATACTAAACCGTTGCCTTACAAGAGGTACTATAGTGACATTGCTTGAATTCGGATTGTTGTAGTAAAACGGATGCACTGCTATTGTTCTCTTTTTGAAGCATCTTTTTCTAAAGGATTGTGGCTATTAATGTTTATAAATAAGAGGGTCATGCACATCATACTTCTCATTATTTTAACTTTTGTAGACTAATTGGTAAGGGTTCCTTCGCCATTTATTTAAGAAGGAGTAGCAATATAGGGAGAGTCCTTCACTTGGTTGCACTAACCACCCTTTTATTTTGTACTATAGGAAATGGCTTCAAAGAGAAGGTTGACGAGTGTTCTGGAAGTTGGGGAATCATCATGGTCACGGGCGAGACAGGGTGAGTTTTCCTCAGCCAAAGAGGAAGATCCTACATCCTTATTTGATTGTGGTACTTGTTAAACACCTTACTGGTCAGAACCCTTGATTCTCTTGATTTCCACAATTTGAACATGCTGATTTTATAGATGTGGTGAGAACACCTGCTGCTGACAAAGTGGAGGCGCAGCTTAATGAGGCTCATAGGGAGCAAAATACCCTTATTAAGAGTTTGGTTGGCATGTCTGCTGTAGAGGTGGATCTTCCTTTTGTCCAGGAAGAAATCTTAGTCACACTGGCTCATATAGAAACCTGTGTGTATAATTCTGAGTTTAGGGGCACAGTAATATGTCTCTTTGATGCTTTGTCCAAACTTTAAGCAAAAGACATCAAGGTGCTAAAAAGACTAGAGCATGATGTCTGCTTATGTCTCTAAGAAGAAGAGATCAAAATGGCTAACTTAACTGCTCAACAAACTTGGGTACTAGAGGAGATTAGTTTGCTGGTGAGAGACGCTGATGAGTTGATGGCGCAAATGGAGGTGCTAAAGGAATGCTAGAACAAAGTGATAAATCATTTGAAATCTCGTAAGAGGTTTGTCAATCACATGGGTGAAAGTTTGGTTTTATCCTAGAGGGGGGTGAATAGGATTTATAAAAATTCTTTTAGTTAACCCCCACTTAAAATTCCAATTTAGATATTATTGTAGATTTGGAATTTAGTGCACGTTAAGATAAAGTTCAATTGTTAAAGGTGCAATTCAATGGCAATTCTTAATTTTGATTTTTTAACAAGTTTCAATTCCTACTTTATAGCAAATATGAAAGATCATATGAAAAATGTTATACATGCCATGTAGAGATAGAGAAAAGAGACAATTTACACCATAAACAAACACACAACACAATGTTTATAGTGGTTCGGCACTCGGGCCTACATCCACTCTCAAAACTCACAACGGAGCTATTAAATTTTATTTACATTGAATTACATTACAATCAAGTTTAAAATTTAAAACCTACTATTTGCAAAAGCAAGCTCTATTCCCGGTGTCTCCGGCGGGAATGGTTTACACTACCGATGTCTCCGGTGGTAGTGCTATGGTCTACACTCGGTGTCTTTGGTG
>JAOXJP010134487.1:0-13511 GCA_025762735.1 Platanus orientalis | reverse complement strand
ATATATATATATATATATATATTTGTGTGTGTGTGTGTGTGTGTGATCAGTCTAAAAGTAGAAACATCCCACAATCATCCAAAAGTAACGGGGCCCAACATGCCCATAAGAGTACAGTCATCCCATCTCAGTAAAATAAAGTGTAAAGACATAATTAAAATTGAAAACTAAATAACAGAGCCAACCGCCTAATTTCCAACCATCTCTCATCTGTCCCAAGGTGTAGTCCGACCTATCCGCCTACACATCTACGGGTGACACCAATTAGGGTAAGTTTGACGAGCTTAGCGGGAGGGTATGTAGTTTATACAACACTAAAGGAAATTAAAGATAATCATAGTAGTAATAAGAATAATCAAGATAACTGAGGAATCAAAGCAAGAATAAGAGTATATCAAATCCACTAAACATGTATTTTTACTATGATCCGAGTACAAACAAATCATAAGATAATCACAGGAATATCCAAAATAAATTAGCTTGAATCATATTATATATCACATGCTAAGTACTATGTGCACATGTGTAGTAGTGTATGTATCACATACAAATCACAATGGTATCCCATCACATATCATATATAAGTGTAAATGAACCACGAAAGGTCTCCAACAAAGCATATCATATATAAACCATAAAAGGTTTCCGGTAAAACAAATCACACAATCCGAATAAGGGTCTCCAACATAGCAAATCATATCACATATGTTGGGCCACTAGGGTCGTCTTCACCTATTAATGTGACCCAGTGATTGGGTACCTGAAGCCATGAAGGCTAACTCACAAATGGGTATCCGGGGTCATAAGACTAATGGGCAAGACAACCATCTTCACTTATTAATGTGACCCGGTGATTGGGTACCTAAAGCCGTAAGGCTAACCCACAAAAGGGTCTACAGGGTCAGAAGACCAATGGGCACAACCACCATCTTCACCTATTAATGTGACCCGGTGATTGGGTACCTAAAGCTATAAGGCTAACCCATAAAGGGGTCTATGGGGTCATAAGACCAATGGGCACAATGACCATCTTCACCTATTAATGTGACCTGGTGATTGGGCACCTAAAGCCATAAGGCTAACCCACAAAGGAGTCTACAGGTCCACGAAGGGTAACCCATAAAAGGGTCTCTGAGTCCACAAGGGACAATCCACATAAGGGTCTATGGGGCTACGTCTAGCGAACCCATATAAGGGTCTCCAGGGTCATAAAGACCATACACGTATATAAAGGTCACATGGACCAACCCACTTAGGGGTCTCCGAGCCTAATAAAGCATATTCTCGTATAGGGTATCATATCAAATCCTCATATCCAAAACTACGTTCTAAAACCATGTTTTTTGTAAAATAATGTAGATATTAAATAATCATACCATTTGAAATATCTATGTGTTTCATCTCACGAAGAGTCCAAGGAAGTAGTACAAAATCACATTAAAGGAGTCAAATGCTAATATGCAAGTGAAGGTACTTCGCTCATAACTAGGGACATAAGAGACACTCATGGATGTAAAATCATTTTATGACAAAATTCATGTAGATAGAAAACCAAGTATCACAAACCCTTTTTAAAAACTCATGTAAATATCTCATGTAAAGAGCCACATAAAAATTACGGAGTAAATCATGCTGATGATAACATGCACATGTCACTAAAAGATATAACATGATGTAAATAGTAATGTGGTCACTTGAGAATCAATAGAATTAGCACATTTCATCATGGTGTAACATAAATCGAATGAAACAAACATGTTAACGCAAGAGCATCATTTGTCAAATCCATGGGCAAAGGTGTGGAAGAAGCTCCAACAGTCAAGTCTTAAAAACTAAGACTTAAGTTAGGCCCCAAACACCCAAGAAGGTAAAGGCATGCATGTAGCTTCATAGAATTCATGTAGTATGATTCAAGATATGTTTTCACACATGTTTGATTCCCCAAAATGATCCCAAGAGGATGTGGACCCCCCAAGTATTACAAAACAGTGAGGAAGTAAAATTCATTGTTCGTAATTGATCTCACAAACCTCATGATCGATCACGAATCAGAGATATGGAGAATTCACTGTTTGTGATTGATCACAAATAGAGTTTTGGGCCACCCGAAGACTAAGCCTCTTCTCCATGATCGATCATGACATGGGTCCCAAAAACCCCATGATTGATCACAAATCCATAATTGATCATGGACTAGTTATGACTTAAACTTGGACCCACACCCTGGTGACACCCTTAAGCATATTTTAGAGGTCATGAAAATTGACCCCATGATCGATCATAAACCCTATGATCAATCATGACAGTGAGTTTTGAAAGTCCACCAAAACTCCATTTTGAATGGATGACTATTTTCTCTTACCCATTTGAAAAGATTCTAATGCAAGGATTGTGGGCATTTTCTGTCTTCTATAAAAGGAAAGTTTCCCTTTAGGATAAGACACAATCTTCAAGCATTCAAGAGAGTGTTATTTGTTTTACTAAAAAAAGTCTCTAAGGGTGAGAAACCCTCTTCCTCCATTGCTTAAGCTCCAAGTTTGAAAGTTCCTTAAGAAAATCTCTCTTGATTTCCTCTCAGCTCAACTTAGCTAGCATCTACTTGAGAGGTGTGGTTTGAGTTATCTCTTGTGAAAACCCCTTGTAGTTGGCTTAACTCAATAAGCTTTAGTGTTATAGCTTGAAGAAGAAGTGTGTGTATAAGGCAAACTAGCTCAACAAAGAGCACTCCCACATGTGGTATGAACAACAATATCAATCAACTTAGTTGTAATATTTACTATTCATTTGTATATTCATTCATCATTTAGTGTTTTGCTTCCACCGGAGACACCGGAAGCTTTACTACCTCCGTTGGAGACACCGGAAGTAGTGCACACTCGCTGGAGACACCAAGTGTTATTGTGTAGCTTACTTGTGAGTGAGTAGTTAGGTTTTGTATGTCGACCTAGGTTGTATGGAACAATCTAAATGAATTGCACATAAGCTCGGTAGTGAGCTTTAGAAGAGTGGACGTAGGAGTTTGTGCCAAACCACTATAAATCTTATATTGTGGATTGAGGGTGTGGTTGTTTGGCTTTCTAATTGTGCTTGTATCTAATATTGTTCATTATGTGCTTGTCGAAATACTTAAGTAAGCACATTGTTGCACACACAGAACTAATATAAGAAGATTAAAATCAATCCCAACATTGGCAAGAAATGGTAGAATAATTTTGATATCCTATTCACCCCCCTCTAGGATAACTTTATAGACATTTCAACACCCAAAAAGTAAATAGACTAGAATAGAAAGTCAATGGAGCATCGTCAATTTTCATAAGCCAACATATATTTACAAGAATCTAATATAGGAGACATTAGGCTTATACAAGAAATCAAAAGACATTTAAGAAACATAAATAATAGGTAAAATATGTAAGAGACATTTTATCAAACAAGTAGAGTGCAAGAATTAGTAACTAGCATAAGAAACCAGTAGAGCATCACAAATTGTCATAAACCAACATATAATTGAAGAAATTTATCATAGGAGACATTAGGCTCATGTGAAGAATCAAAAGGCATCCAAGAACATATGAATAGTATGAAAAATCTATGAGAGACATTTCATCAAACATGTAGAGTGCAAAAATTAAGGAACTTAAGGAAACAGAGGGGTAAACCCATTTTTCACCACAAGAAACCCTTCTAATCTCTACAAATCATGCAAATCAAGCTCCCAAATACTTTTACATATGTTAGATATCATCTTAACCATCCCACAAAGCTTCATTCACAATATAACAATTCCACAACTTAAGAACAACATAGAAACTAACAAAAAAAAAAAAACACTAACCAACAAGGTCATATCAAAGAAACATGGTTCATCTCTAAGAAATCATCATTATCAAACTGAAATAGAGATGAATCCACCAAAACATACTTTCAAACAATAAATTTAAGATTCTAAAAAAGGAAAGTGTGTATAAACAACATATCCAACTCATTAAATGTTAATCCTCCTTACCTTAGAGAGAAACTTCCCCCAAAATTTTTTTTCTTTTGTTCAATCTTCATTCCTCTATGAATAAACAAATAAATCCATGGTTAGAAACATAAACTATGGTAGAGAAATATGAATCTATAGTCATTTCAGTTAGATCTAAAAAGAAAATGAGTTATTCATAAAGATTTATAAGAGTTGGGAGTGAAACTTACCTAATTTGGGGAAGAACTCTTTCTCCTCCTCTCAAGTTTCTCTAATCCCTTCCATTTTTTTTCAAATGATGAAATATGACTTAAATGAGGGTTTAGATAAATCATAATTCGTCGAAGATGAGATCTCACATATGTGGGAGTCCAACCAAAACAAGCTATGTCAAAAATAAACCAAAAATCACAATTTTTGCACTTTTTTCAAGATTTTTCTGCTCGGAACCGGTCATGGGTCATTAAGACCGGTCCTAGGGTCATCATGATAGGTCCTGGAGAGAACTGGGTGGCAAGATTAATCCCGAAACCTCCCTGACCGGTCTTGATTCTAGTTTTCCTCCTACTAGGACACCATTTAGTAAATTGGGCATAACTTTCTATAGGAACCTCCTTTTTATAAACCGTTTGTTTGGTTGGAAACTAAACTTCAATGTATTTCTAAGTGTATCTAGCTTATACTTTAATTTGTACTACAGTTTTATTGGTGTATCTCCAAAGTTACCTCAAAATTAGTGAACCTGGCAGCACAGACACCCTATGGGAAAACTAACATAACTTTCTCTAGAAAACTCTTAATTAAGTTTTGTTTGTCGCATTGTAAAGAAGACTCAAAAACCTTTCCAACAAGATATGGTTCATCTTCTAATTCACTTAGAATTGATATCAATGGGTCTTGTAAGTCAGTCTAAGTACGCAATCGTAATGACTTTTGAACTTAACAAGTTCAAAGCTCAACTTAGGTTTTATATTTCAAGTTTGATCCAAGTGATCCGTAAACCACTTTAGAATAGAGTCTGTATAACATATGAGAAATGATAATTTTACCCTTATAAAATAAAATTATCATTTTACTCTTTAAATGAAATTTGGGATATTACATAAAATATCAAGGAAAGATATTCGTTTCAAAATGTAGGAGTCCAAAAATTAGGCATAAAATTCAAAAACACATCAGCTGTTAGTGTGGTACACGTCACACATGGTTGCATCAATTTTGGTTATAAAAAAGTTGCTTCGTAGAAAACAGGTTGGTTTCCCAATCCTATAGCATAGGCGTGGGTTACACGGAATGCAGTTAAAATAGTGTGCAGTCAAGTGGCAGTCATACTCAGCACACGCCGCATGACAAAAAATGGGCAGGAGTTTTAAAACGAGCCCATTTTTTTTATCACGTGGCATGCAATGAATGCTGCTATCATCTGACCACTACCTTTTAAACTGCAGAGAATCCGATTCGGGTTACACACTGTATTTCCAGCCTCTCCTCTAGAGGGAGATCATCTACTGTTCAAACTCCTTTACAGTCAAGAACAGGCTTATCACAGCCACAAACGTGGGTCGGTTTTTTTTTTTTAAACGAATTTCAAACCTTGAGTCAAAGTAAACCCATGTTCGTGTTTGTAGAGGAGTTCGAACTATAGATGATCCTTTTATCCCCTTTCCAATCAATAAATATATAAATAAAATAAAACTCGTACCCTACTAAATCCAAGTCGAAATTATGTTGATTGGTTCAAATGTTTCATGTGGTCTGGAGTTAACACCACCTGTCTACGCCCAATTTGTAAATAAGCTTATTTTTTTAACTCCTATTCACAAATAAATAAAAATGTACAGAAAAAAATATATATTCAATTTCTAGACTCAATTAATAAACGAGTTGGATTCAAATTCACCATTTTTATCAAATACTAACACATTACCACTTGCAACGAGATACATAGTAATTACCATTTCTATAGCATATGAGGATCCTTGGCTGCTAAACAATATATGCCATATAATTAATGGAGATTAGAACATGATAACCCTTTAGTATACTACCCAATATATTAAGAAATACCGCTAATTGTATCAAATCGTGAATTAAATTAGGGTGTGTTCGGCAGCCACCTTACCTATAATGCAATTCTTTCATTTCAAATTCCCAAGGCATTTGTAGTAATAAGGTGATGGTTCAAAATGAACTCACTCAGATTTATTCTGATTTGTTAACTAAAATTATGCAGTGCATAGTCAATCATGCCTTAGAATCCGATTTTAGAATTGGAAGCAAACACCCTCTAAGAAATGAAATCATCTTAGGTTTTTTTATAATATAAAATTCTCAAAGAGGACAAAAAACGCTCCCCTTAACTAATGCTAACTGCCGCTCCCTGTTAGGTGGTGGGCACATCAGCACTGAAAAGTGAATATGCACCCCCCAAAAAAGTATAAATCACTTTTAGACACTGATGTGTCCACCCCCTAACAGTGTGCGGCGGTTAGCATTAGTTAAGGGAAGCACTCATAAACCGATCCCTAAAATTCTCTATGTTATCATTCATATTTTGGTGATGAATGAAAGTCAATCCATCAACAAATCAATATGAATCTAAATGACTTCATTTTCAACCATTACATCAACACCTCTTTTGCGAAGAACAGTTGTGAAAAGCTCAAGTATTTTTATTTTATTAGTTTATTTGATTGTGTTCTACATGCACAACCAACAAGCAATCTCTCACTTACTCATCCGAAAATGACGTCCCTTCCTTCGCAGTTTAGCTTTCAACTTCAACCTTCCTAACGTCGCTATTGGGAAAAAGAAAGAAAAAACTCATCACGCCAAGATAGGGTTGTTATGGCCTTGCATGGGCCTTTCATTTGATGGGTGATGCTTCCATCTCAGTTAAGAGATATGACAACCTGGAATATGACCCAATAGGATGATTGATTGATCGAGTGATTGTGACCGTGTGATTCTGTCATGTTTGTTTTTCTGCAATTATTTGATCAATTAGTTCGATTTTCATGGAAGCAATATCCAGCATCCATGATCCTCTGTGATGGAAGCCCGTAGCTATATGAATTTGATTTGATTGGGGTGAGTGTTTCTACATTTTTACCCCTATCATGTCAATAATCGTGCATATAGCTACAGATACGGGTGGCAATTCGTGTTGGCAGCTCGGGTTTTTAGTTGTGTCGTGACAAGGGTATAAGACTATATGGCTCAACCTGAATCCAACCCATTTATTAATCGTGTCAGAGTGGGTCAACCGACTTTGACCCGAAACACATTTATAGTCAACTCTAACCTGCTTATTTTGTGTTGGGTTCATGTCGGGTTTGTAGGTTACGCGGGTAATTCATGTTGATGGGTCAGATTTGTGTCATGCCAAATTAGGGGATATGGATATATGGTTCAACCCGAACTTGACCCATTTATTAATCGTGTCAAAGTTGGTCGACCCACTTTGACATGAAACACATTTACAGTCAACCCTAACCCAGTTATTCTGTGCTGGGTTTATGTCAGGTTCACAGGTCGTTCCAAACATTGCCACCCCTACAGGCTTCCACTATGGGATTCTGCTACAGAAAATCACAAAAACAGGGCTAGATCTCACACCATGCATATTCAAAGGGCCAGCTGATTAGCTATAGCAATTTTTTCTGTAGCTTTTTGTGACATGAACAAAAACGATATATATTAAAAAAAATAAATAAAAGAAAAGAAAAAGAACCCATATTAAGACAAAAAGAAACTCAAGTGTTTTTGTTCATTCTACAAAAGCTAAAACAAAAATTGCAATCAGCAGATCCCTCATTAAAAGGGCTATTCTGTCTGCAAATTGGGCTGGGCTGGCCCAAAGCTTGATCTGTCCGGCACAATTTGTACGCGCTGCACTAGATTTACTTTAGTTTGTGTTGAATTTAAGCCCATGTTTCTGATCCAGAGTAATGCGCGGGACAAGTTTAGTCAGGCCTAAGCTCAGTCCAAAGCCCACTCTGGCCCACGCCCAAGCTGCTTTTGTTTTTTTTTTTTTTTTTTGTACAACCCACCAAAGTTCAGTTATATTTCAGTCTGAACACGGCTCAAACTCAGTATAAACTTGGTCTGGACTCTGTACAAAACCAGTCTAACCTCAACCTTAAGTTTGCACTAGCATGAAATCAGCTCATGGGCCATTAGATTTGGGCCAGCCCAAAATCTACGTTTTTAAACCGAGCAAATTTTTTGTAATGAAAATGCCTCTGTAGTGTCCACAGTGAATTCAATCACTGACACGCCTATAGAGGTCTGTGTCAACACAGACAATCATTTCTTTAAAATTGGGTTGGTAATGGTGGGAATCGAATAATACACAATTTGGTTTTCCCCTCTTGGACAAAAGTAGGGAAAATGGACGAAACTTTTTTTTGGTAGACAAAAATGCACGGAACGTATCTATTTAATCTTCTCTTTTATCAAATAACCAAACGGTAAGACTTTGGTTTTAGTACAAAAATCTCTACTTATGTGGTGCTTTGACTACCCTTATAAGTGCATGTATATAACAATTGACGCTTGATTTGAATTGAAGCACATAACAAATCAACATTATTAATAGCGAAAAATATATATACTTTCCTTTTTGAACGAAACTATCTTTTGGGTTCAATTAAACTAAAATTATAATAAAATATTATATGATCTGTTCTTAAGTTTGAAACACAAGTCTAATTAAATTAAAAGAGAATAAAATAAATTAAAATTAAGAAATATCGATGACTGTTTTACAAAAGGAAAAAAAATGTTATATATATATATATATATATGAACTATTTGGTGCTAAAATTTTGATTGAAATATTGTGTCAAATTAGTATTTTAAATTATTTGTAATTGTTTTGTTTTTTGAATAACTGATTTTATTAATAGATAATAAGGAAAAAAAAAAAACAGAATATATATAGAATACCCAAAAAAAAAAAAAAAATCAACTCAATTGATCAAAAGATAAAAATGAAGAATAAAGACATGAAGACCAATCCCCGATGAAGTCATTGAGAGAGAAATGTGGATACTCTGGGGATGTTGAAACCCATGAAGCAACATCAAAAACATTAGTATCAAAAACTTCCATGTAATGCTTTGTATTTCCATAAAAATTCTTTTGTTACACTATTTCCATAAACCCCACAAATTCCATGAAGAAGGATTGTCTAGAATTTTTTTCCGATAGTGTCAAGGAACCAACCATTCCATTAATTAATGAGATCTAACAAATTCTTAGGCAAAACCCAGAAGATATTCGGTCGGATTTAAGAAGTAGTTCCAAACAGCTCTAGAGAAAACGCAATGAACCATAATATGATCTCCAGACTCCCCATCATTCCATCAAAGGGGGCAAATATGAGGGGATAATGATATGTAAAGCTGCCTTTTTGAAGCATATCCATAGTATTCATTCAATTTAGAGAAGCAATCTATAAGAAAGCTTTGACAGAGAGGAGTCAAACATGACCAAATTTTTTTGGCCAGATAAGAACAAGAGATGTGTGGTAGAAAAGATAGAGAGATTTTGTGGAAAAACCCATCTTATCAAGTGACCAAGTGAATCTGTTAAGAATATTAGGAGAAAGATTCACATTACTGAGAAAAGATTTGAGAGAGTCAACCAAATTCTCTTCAAATTCATGCAGAGGTCTTAAGAAAATAAAATTTCATGAGATGTTAGAAGACAAGGTTATGAGAATTTCTTAAACAAGAGAATTCTTTTGTAAAGAGACACAAAAGAGTCTAGGAAAAAAAGAGGCAAGAGGTTGACCTCCCCACCAAATATCATTCCAAAAAATTGATTCTATTGTCATTGCCAAGATTTGAACATAGATAGGGATTGATAAAAGGAAGGGTTTCAATGATATGTTTCCAAATCAATGATGAGTATGATGAAATTGAGGGTTTGTAATTCATGGTACTGAGATTTAAACCATATTTGCAAGATAAGAGTGATTTCCAAATACCATTTTCAGAAATAAATCTTCATATCCATTTCCTCAAAAGAGCTCTATTTTTTAAGATGATATTGCCAACTTCCAAACCATCAACTTCTTTTGGTTGACAAACATCTTTCCATTTGATTAAATGATCTTTTTTCAACCTACCTCATTTCCACACAAAAAAAAATCCATTGAAGTTGCTCAATATGATTTATAATTTTAATAGATATTTTGAAAACCGGCATATAATAGACAGGAATGTTAGACAAAGCAATTTTGATAAGAGTAATTCTACCACCCAAAGAAATTTGAGAACATTTCCAATAAGCAAGACGTTTTCAATCTTCTCAATTACAGGAGCCTAAAATGATGCCAAATTTTGACAACCGCCAAGAGAGACCAAATATTTTATTGGCAATTTTCCACTTTATAATCTAATATAGAAACTAAAGTGGAGAGGGAAAGGTCATCAATTTTAATTTCCGAAACGCTTGTCTTTTCCCATTTTACTTTCAATCCTGAAATGAGTTCAAAAGCTGAAATAATGTATTTCAAATTAAAAATATATTTCACCTCAGGGATCATGAATAGAATGGTATCAAAAGCTGAAATAATGTATTTCACTTTGTCAAAAGCTTTCTCCAAATCAATCTTACAAATTAGCCTTTTTTTTTCTTTTTTGATCTGTCAGTAGTCCACACATTCATTGGCCACCAAAATTTCATCTATAATTTGTCTTCCTTTTATAAACGCACTTTAGGTGGGGGATATAACATCATTAATCACAAGATGAAGTCTACATGAAAGTGTTAATGTAATTGTTAATCCCATAATGTATAAAATACATGGAGTGGTAGATTAGACATGGCATGAGCATAGTGTATATGTTGGTCATAGTCGTAATCATCAAGTGTTTTTGGGTTCCATTAAAGACAAACTCCAAGTACTTGAAGCCAAGGATGGATCATTTCCCAAGTTGCAGAAGTTCCAAACTTGAAGACCAAAAGTTTCATTGAACTCAAGAAAGGTATATGAAGGTAAAAATAATGACAGACATAGGTTTAAGAGACCTACTAACCTTTATGCAGCCTTATGAACCAAGTCATGGTCTTTGCATAAGTCCCAAGATGCTTGAGTGCAAGATTAAGGGAAATTAGCAATAAAATAGGGGAATCGGATTTATCCAGGGGGTGTCAGATCAATCCACACTTAACAGATCAATCTGCACTTACTAGGTCAATCCATGGGGTTGTCGGATCAATTCGACATGGCCCCCGAATCAATCTGGCATGTCTAGGGACATTTTGTCTAAGACGCGGAATTAATCCCACAGTAACGGATCAATCTATCGTAGAATCACAAATATATATATAAGCAATGGGGATTATTTTGTTGTTGGGGATTGTACCAAATCAAGGGTGCATGACATTGCTCGTCCCCCATAAGTACATTAGGGTTTTCATTGAGTTGCACAACACACGTGCACACAAAGAAAGAGACTTTTTTACAAAGTGAAAAAAAAACCTAAGGCATTCAATCTTCTCAACAGCTAAGGTTCTCTTTATAAACGTTCATTGAAGATCTTAAGAGTCTTTAAGTGCTTCCCAAGTACTATATTCTTGAAGATCAAGAAAGTGAAGCAATGAGAAGGGTTTAATCTCAAGTAAACCCTCATAAGAAGCTCCAAGAAGCAAAGTAGCATCACTTGAGAGCTCAGTGAAAAAATAAGGCCTATCAACTCATCAAGGAGCAACTATCATTCAAGGAACTACATGCAATACATCAAACTCTTGAGGTAATTCGTATTGACTCATTTTAAATTTTATAAGACTTTAGTACCTTCATCGGAGACACTAGAGGTTAGACCACTCTCGTCAAAAACACTAGGAGTAGACTTTGGCACTACCGTCGGAGACACCAGTAGTGTAGACTTAGCACATTTGCTGAAAACACCGGAGGTTTAGACTAATAATTTTATCTTACAATAAAAACATTATTGTTAATTGTCATTGTATAACACTTATAATTAAAAATCTTTTAACAAGACAAGTGAATTAATCTTCATGTTACAAATTGAGCATTAATCAATTGAACATTAATTAAGGGGTAATCAAAAGAATTTAATAAATCCTATTCACCCCCCCTCTAGGATCAAAATTGGACTTTCAATTAGTATTAGAGCATAAGTTGCTCTTATATGGTCTAACAACCAGAGTGGAAAATCCAACTCCTAGAGTTTAAGTCAAAATGGCCAACCAGGAAGAAGCCTACTCAACCTCGAAGCCTCCATTCTTTGATGGGAATAACTACCCGTATTGGAAAATATGAATAAGTACTTTTCTGTAAGACATGGACTTAACAGTATGGTTGTCAATCCAACAAGGTTGGAAGAGATCACCTATACTAAAAAAGGATTGGGATGATACCCAAAATAAGGCACACATTACAAACTACAAGGCATTGAATGTCATATTTTATGTTGTCAACCAAAATGAGTTTAGGCAGATTTGCTCACTCACTACGGCTAAAGAAGCATGAGATTTACTACAAGTAACCCATGAAGGAACTAGTGTAGTTAAGAAATAAAAGCTTCAAATGATCACCACTAAGTTCGAAGAACTTAGAATGGAAGAAGATGAGAAATTCATCGACTTATACACTAAGCTTCAAGACCTAGAGAACTCCAAGGCGACACTTAAAGATCCACTAAAATCGGATGTGATAGTAAGAAAAATCCTTAGATCACTCATAGATAGGTTCACCCCCAAGATAACCGCTATTGAAGAAAGCAAAGACATAGACACCATAGTAGTGGAAGAACTTGTAGGGTCCCTATAAACCTTCGAAATGACATTTAAACCAAATGTCAACAAGAAAAGAGTTACTCTTAAACTAGAAGAGCTATTTAGCCCGGTAGAAAATTCCTAAGATGAAGTGACATTCATCACAAAGGGCTTTAGGAAATTTTACAAGAAAAATGTTAAAAGCTTTAGAAGAAAATTTCCTTTTAAAAGAACCAATGATTCATCTAGGAGAAAAGAGATCTCCAAAGATGAAGTCGTTTGCTATGAATGCAAAGAACATGGTCACTTTGCCTCTGGATGTGCCAACAAAAAATCTAAATCTAAAGGCAAACAAAAGAATGCAATGGCTCCTACTTGGGATGACAACACCGATGATTCGGAACAAGAAGAATCATCAAGTAGGGATGAGGAACCATTAAAAAGTGTTGTTGCATTTATTGCTTTCACTAGAACCTCAAATGATGAATCTAATAGTAAAAGTGAAAATGAGAGTGAGTGAAAATGAAGAAAATGAAAGTGAACTTCAACAGGATTTTGATAAACTCTTTGAAGAAAACGCTTCATTAGAAAAAATTGTCACTCAACTTAGGAAAGAAAATAAAGAACTACTTAATAGACTAAGTGAAAAGAATAATGATTCCATAGGGATTGTTGAGTTACTTGAGAGTAACTCTAATCTTCTAAATTAAAACCTCAAGCTTAAAGAAACAATTAAACAATTAGAGTATTCCAAGGGTTCATCTTTAGAAGAAGAAAACCAAGTTCT
>JAOXJP010134466.1:0-13511 GCA_025762735.1 Platanus orientalis | reverse complement strand
TTTATTGAGTTGATTTTCAACCTCATTTTTATAATGCACAAACATTTATAAGGCCTCATCCTTACTCCTTAGCAAATTCACATAACAATATCTTGTGCAATCATCTATAAAAGTAATAAAATACTTTTTACCACTTCTAGTTTGAACGAATTTTAAATCATATATATCACTGTTTATTAATTTTAGAGGTTTAATACTTCTTTCAATATAACTAAAATGTGATCTAATTAATTTTGTTTTCACACAAGTTTCACATTTATGGTCTAAATCAATATGAAACTTAGGTAGAAGTTTTAAATTAACTAATCTATGCATAGTATTAAAATTTACATGTCCTAGTCTACCATGCTAAACATCAGGTAATTCAAGCATATAAACGGAAGAAGAAACTTTATTAATGTTGGAAATTACAGTGATTACATTTAATTTGAAGAGCCCATTGCTCATATATCCCTTTCCCACATACATCCCACTCTTTGTGAGAATAAATTTGTCTGACTCGAAGACCAACTTAAATCCTACTTTACTCAATAATGAACTAGATACAAGATTCTTATGAATGTCTGGCACATATAACACATTATTTAGAGTAAGCTCATTTCCTAAAGTGATATTCAGCACCACCTTTCCTTGTCTTTTAACTTTTGAAGTCATAGAGTTCCCCATGAAAAGTTGTTCTCTGTTATTCATTGGTTGATAAATTGAGAACATTTTCCTTTCTAAACATACATGGCGAGTAGCCCTAGTGTCCACCCACCATTCTGTAGTTTTCCTTATTAGATTTACTTCAGAAACCACTGTAGAAAGGTTTATAACAGAGACATCTTCAGAAAGATGATTCACTTCAATCATGTTAGCTTGGACGGCTTTCTTGTTGAAGTTCTCTTCATCATTTTACTTGCGACAATCCTTAGCACGATGCCCTGATTTATTGCACACATAGCATCTTCCTTTGACCTTCTTAGATATGTCACTTTTAGGACCTGAGAATGGTCCTTGACTGTACTGCTTCCTTTTCTTCTTATGGATTTTCTGTTCCACTACATTTGCCCTGAATTTGATGGTCTGATTTTACAGTTTTTTCTTTTCGAAACACGGTTATCTTCTTCAATCCTTAATTTTACGATTAAGTCATCAAGTTGCACTTCCTTATACTTATGCTTCAAATAATTTTTGAAATCTTTTCAAGATGGCGACAATTTTTCAATTATTGTTGCCACCTAGAAAAAATCACTTATAGACAATCGTTCGGTATGGATTTTATACAAAATTAGTTAAAGGTCTTGTACTTGACTTATAACAGATTTCGAGTCCACCATCTTATATTCAAGGAATCTGCTCACAATGTATTTCTTCATTCCGACATCTTTCATTTTGTATTTCTTATTCAAGGAGTCCCATAACTTATTTGTAGACTTAAATGGACTATACATATTGTATAATGTGTTATCCAATTATTCAATATGTAGTTCTTGTAGAGAAAGTTTGCATGTTTCTATGCATCCACCGCAGCCACAACATGCCTGTCAGATTTATTCTCTTTGAAAGCGAATGCATCTTCATGGAGAAACTTGGTCAAATTCAACGTTGTGAGGTAAAAAAACATCTTTTGTTGTTATTTCTTAAATTCAGTACAGTTGAATTTCTCTGGTTTTTCTCTATAGTTACTTGAAATAGGAGTAATGACTAACACCGCAGAGGGGGGTATAACCGTACTTGTATTACTGGTTGTCATTTCTATTATATAAATATAAACAAAAGCTTAACTGATATGAAGAAGGAAAAAATATAAACAAAATGTACAAAGAATAACGAAATAACAATCTGTCTTAAGATTGTTATTTCAGTATTTTATATATGTGCACGATACTATATAAAATGAAACTACTTGAAACAAAATAAATGAAACTACTTACTTGACTTGGATGATTGAAAACTTCACTTGACTTGATCAAGGGTAGTGTTTAACACTATGTCCTCAAAATAGATTCATTCCTCGCACTGGTGCTTACGATCAATTCAGATGTTTGCCTCCCAGGATACAATGATCTTCCACACACAAATGAAGTACTACAATCTGTGTGTCTGGCGAACCAACTTATGCTTGTACCTTTCTCTTACACTGACATTGACACGGATGCACTATGATACTAATGCCTTGATTGAATTCGAATTAATGAAATGATGGAGGAACCACTTATTTATAAATTATTCGTGTTTATTCAAAATAGGTATAGAGACACAACCTTTGATGTTCGAACAGACACAAATGCACAAGAGTTGCAATTTAGTAGCCATCTACATATCCGTACGGAACAGACATGTGTGAAAGGGGATGATTTAAGAGACACCTTCTGTACGGAATAGACATGTGTCAATAGATGTGATTTAATTGTCACATATGTGTCTATTCGGTTCAACAGTCACCCAAGGGCATAACTGTAAAATCGTACGAATAGACACACCCCCATCAAGGCAAAACTGTAAAACTTGTTCATGGAGACATGTCCCCTGCAGGTGAAACCGATTCTTGGAGAAAGCAAAAAGAAAAAATAATAATGAAAATTATATTTTTCTCATTGACCCAACCCAACCTGGCAGCATTAGTGTATATGAACACAAAATTTTATGGGCTAGTCCATGTGGGACTATTCAAATTTAAAATTTTAACCAGTTTTATCAGTGATCAACTAGGTATTTTTGGAGACAATTTCTCATTCACCCATTAATGGTTTTGAGCATCTAACCATACGTCGTCGTTCTCCTCATTGAGGTGAACACAAACCCATATGGACCCACCTCAAATGATATGTGGGTCCCACTTTTATTTTGGCTTAAACATACACAAATGATCAGATTTTGCACAAAAAAATTTGGGCATTTTTCAAAACCGTTTCCAACAGAAAACACTTACAAGCACAAATGCAGATCCAAGGAGGTTGTAACCCATTGAGGGGAGTACAGATTGATTAGAGTGGAAATTATAATGTTGAAATGGAGGGTTACTAGATAGAGATTAATTTTAATTCAATTGAACTATCACAAATACAGATTTCCTTTTTGTTTTTAGGTAGGCATTCTCAGGGGATTACCATTGTGAATCAACTGAGAGTGCTTGGTTACAAATTTAAGTTTGCACTAAGTAACTTTATCTCATACAAGGATCTAATAATTATTTTTTGGTTGGGGGCTGTTCAAGGAGAATGATAATTAACTAACCACCACCCAAAGCAATATTAAACACTTCAAAACTTTATGCCGTGTCAATGTGCTTGAGGAAAAAAGTTGGATAACCCTTGTGAGAGCTAAAATTTAGGATATAGCAATTGCGACCCTGAAGAAAAATGGTTATATTAGAGAAAATAGACTTGTGATAGCTCTTTGCATTGCATTTAATGACACATAATAAAAAGTTGTTGGACCCATCATTCAAAAGATTGCACCAAGGAGTCTTACATGCCCCAAATCATCCAGACTGATGATCGCAGCCATCAAATTCATAGCATTCCTTGCTATGAAAGAGTGAAAAATTTTTGAATAAAAGAAGTCAGTATGATGCGTTTGGTTACTACTTGAATCTTTCCATGAGCCAACATACTTGTAACATAATTCCAAGTTCTTTGGGAATTCTTTCTAGCTTTTTGAAGCTCCTATTTAAGTCATCTTAAGGGTGATATCGTTCTACTCAATGTTATGGACAACCAAATTCCAAGCTACTACTTATCCAAAAAAATAAAAAATTCCAAGCTACTTGATGGCAAGGAAATTCACGAATATGGAGGTGACAAAACAGCCCCGCCATGATCATAATTTGGTCAGATCGTGGCTTAGAATATCTTCACGATAGAGACATTCAACCATGGGCATCTCTCCTTATGCGCACATGTCCGAACTATACAACACAAGCAAGAAGCACAGTATAGATTCTGTAATCATGTCTTGACACAAATGAAAAGGATATTTTATGGTTTCTTGTTAGACTTGTCATGGGCTTACATAATGCCAGCTTATTGAAAGTCGAGGTTCATATATTACCTTAGAAATAACATTTGTTAGATTCTATTGAACTGTTGAGTGATGAGATAGTCATGAGTGAAACATACATTTTTAGAAAAAATACACAATTGCCTCGATTTAAATGCTCAGAAACAAGAACCAAATGAGAATACCGCAAATGCTAAGAACCCATGGCAGCATCAGAATTGAAGAAATCCAACATCCTCTCTGGTGATCTTGCATAGCCTTAGAGTGACAGAGAAACACTTGGAAGGACAGTGATGATTCCAGGGAAGAGGTTAACATGAAATCAATTTAGAGAAACACACATAGCCTTGCCTTGCGACGCTTTTTCTTTGGTTTTGGAGGCCGCAAAACAACCTTGATCGCAGCATCAAATACAGTCTTCACATTCTAAGAAACAAGAACCACAACAAGATGTTTAAGTATTTTTGTATTGCAGCACGGGATAAGAATTCAGGTCACTAGATGTTTATGGTCTGTCTACCAAAGTGGATCAGGGCACATCAAGCAGTTGGGGACCACTGTGGATTAACGACAGGCACCCAAGCAGTCCAATTAATCATAATAACCATCAACTTAATGGACCATTTTGCTTAACAGTATAATCAAGTTCAGAAAAAAAAAGGAAGAAGAGAGAAAGTCCATCCATTGGATGGTTGGACTAGGATTATTCCAGCGCTTACGTGACTGTAAACAGTTGGACTGGGTGTTCAAGGATACACTGGACACCGTGAGATTGAGGGCCATGAATATTTAATTATAGTTAGGCTTTAAGATTGTAATAGACCCAGTGGTAGGCTACTATAAACACAACTCAATGCTAGCCATTGGTTTGGAACAATGATGTCTCAAAATTCTGTGGACTCATTACTCCAAGATCCAAAGGTTTGCATACATTGTTTGGTGTCATTAGTCCCATATCCAACTGCTACACTCAGATGGTTTACATTTGAATTATGCTCTGCATATGAAATTAATTCTCACTATGGTATTTCACAGAATTTTGGAGAAGAGTTGAGAGAGATTATAGATATTAAGAATAATAAAAGTATGAAGCTATACCTACCTGCTGAGTCTTGGAGCTGCATTCAATGTACATTGCTGCACCGATCGCCTTTTTCAATTCCTCACCCTGCCACAACCATCTCTTGGTGAAACCCAAAAGGTACTAAATAAGAAATTGAAACAAAGCCAAACAACTTTATATATGTATTATTAGAATTTTATTTGCTTGTTTTGTCATGGATGGCTTGCCTGAGCAGTTGTGATTGGCGTTGCACCCGGGTGGTTGATCAAGAATTGCTTGTCTTCTCTTAAATCTACACTTGGTCATAGTAAAAAATATATTACTACACCAAGAAATGCCATAGTAATAAAAATTAATGATCCAGTACCAATATTTGATGTGAGGAATGTAAGATGTTAGAATCACCAAATTGGAAAACTCCAACACTATCTCTTGTGTAGGTTCCTCAAAAATTATTCAATTGAGAATTCACTATGGACATGCTTGTGTTTCTTATTGGGTTGATGGATCTTACCAAGCTTGGTTCCCACCAGAACTATTGGCACGTTTGGAGCATAGTGTCTCAGCTCAGGGATCCACTGTGTACAAACAAATATGTCAGATTCCATCTGCGAACAAGATCTGGTAGCTTGGAAGGGGAGAGAAAAATTACCTTCTTGGAGATATTTTCATAGCTAGCCTTGCTGATGAGAGAAAAGGCCAATAAAAACACGTCAGCACCTCTATAACTCAGAGGCCTTAGCCTGTTGTAATCTTCCTGCCCTGTGATACATCCAAAACTAACTGAGAATATACCCCCAATTTTATTTAAATACTGAACTTATTCTTGTACACACACACACACACAAGTGTGTTAGACCAACAGGTAGTCTCTATCTATTTTTATCTTGAAAGCAATAATGTAAAATGTTAATAATTGGGAAGATGGCTGGATTTGCCTCTTGAGATTTGCAGGATTGCTGAAAAGGTTGTTGGATCTATTTCGATACTACAATTGTGATTTTAATGGTTAGACTAGGAGTTCCCAAGTTGGCGATTCTCTTCTAATGTTTTGAGGGAAACAAAGAAGTTAGAAATATCATGTTCAGGATTATCTCCTGACTGTCATCTAAGTATGTAATCCTTTGGGTTTCTAGGAAGAACAGAGGAGCTAGAAAGCACATGAAGGGTTGTACTGTTTTGTGATTGAAGATCATCTTTTTTCAGAGAATAAAATTACACCCCAAAAGCGCGAATTGTTCAAGAAGTCCAATCTTTGTACATCTTGCTAGCTTCTGCAGTGTAATTCTACCCACCTAATCTGGATTACAATTCCACCCAGGTTGCTATAGTTGATAAAAATTTTAATCCTTATTAACACTCACCTGCAGTGTCCCATAGTCCAAGGTTCACTGTACTCCCATCCACCACAACATTGGCACTGAAGTTGTCGAACACCGTCGGAACATAATCCTGTATGAAAAGCAAAGAAAAGAAAAACCAGAGGGAGAACATCATAATCACAATTGTCAGCTATGTTCATAAGTAACACAGAGTCAAAATTCATGGACATCATGATTTGTAACGTGGGAAAGGTGTTACTAGTGTAGGAGATAAGCATGCAAGTCTTTCCAACAGCTCCATCGCCTACTGTCACACATTTGATAAATCTCGCGGTAGTCATTTTCTTCCTCCTCCTCTTCAGCTGCTCTGCACCTGGCCTTATAACCTTTCACTTAGTAAGGCTTCCTCTCTTCTTCTCACCCATTTAAACTATAGTCTCTCTTTTCCATTTCACTACTTAGAAACATCAAAAGACAAATATAAAAATAAAGCAAAGGATAAAGAGAAGAAGATAGGGAGACATGAGAGAAAGTTTGGTGATATCCTGGAAAGTGACGAGTTTAAATTTTGAAAAGAAATGGTGGGATGAGACTGGTTTTTAACAACCTACGCACCCGTCACCCACTTTCACTGTACGTCTTCCTCTTTACAATGATAGCTCATGGCTTTCCGTTTCTTTAAGTGCAAGGCCAGAGGCAAAGTCCAACAAAGTTGGTTTGGTGCTGGTGTTTGTTGGTTAAGTGTTGGAGAAGGGACAGCCGGAATGATGGAATGGGGGAGTTGCTTAATTAACCAAATCATCTTTGATTGGATAAAGAGAGAGAGCCAACAAGATAAGATGAACTTTTGTGGGTGTAACAATAATTAGGGGTAGGGCCTATTTGGGCCTTTTTGGGCTGGTATTGGTTGGGTCTAGGCTAGCCTTTCCTGGATCACCCTTGTATTTACTGGGGCCCATTTTCAAAATAATGGGCTTTATTGTATCTTTGCTATTTTGGCCTATGAACCACCTTTGCCGCCGAGAAGATCTCCTATTTGATACTGAGGCATAGCCCATAGAAGGGTATATTTTGATCATCACAGTTCACAAGGTAAGAAAGACAATTGAAAATGTATGAATTATTCACAACTCACAAGGCTCCCTTGATACTGTGAATACACATGGCTTCAATGACAATTAAAATAGGTTCTCTCGCCGGGACCTCCCACATACTGAAGCAAAAGAGTATTAGTAGCAATAGATAAAAATTTGTCTTGGTTAGGGATTTTTTAATTTTTTTTTTGGAGTTTAGATCATCTAGTCAAAATTAATGGCAGAATTTTTTTCTTTTTTTTATTTTGTTACATGAGGGATGATATTGTCACTACATACGGCGTAGAAGAAAGGTGTTTTAGTAATTAACTAGCCATGTGCATTAACACTATCACCATATATTGATTATTGGATTAGCTTGGGCCGGACCACACCAAGCCTGTGCTAACACATTTATTTAATGGGCCTTGAAGTTAAGTCCAGACTCGGGCTAACTGTTGGCATCTAAGGGCCCAGCTCGACCACACCAGGCCCCGACTTTTTAAGCCCTAGGATTGTATGCACTTCCCCATTGTCCGCTAACCTCTGCTAAGTAGGGCTGTCAACTGGGCTGGGCTGGCCCAAAGCCCAACTTGATGGGCTAAAAAATTGGGCAGGTTGGGCAAGTTGGATTTCGGGTTGGGCTGGACACGGACCCAAATGTTAGGCCCGGTCTAATTTTTGGGTTGGACTTGGGCCCAAGTTATTTTAGCCCAATGCCCAGTCCAGCCTGACCCAAAACCCAAAAAATGATTTATATATATTAATGTTTTTCATTGGGTTATTTTGGATGGTGAAGAAAATAAATGTTATTAAAGTTTTAAAACTTTTACCAATATGGGTGAAAATGTAAAAGGGTTTAGTTGTAGAATAAAGAAAATAAATTTTAAACTTTTATTAAGAACTATCACTTTAGCCTAGTGGTTAAGACATGTTCTTGTTAAGTACCAAGAGTGTAAATCTAACAGGTGACACATAAATTTTTTGACCATTTCAGACTGCTTGAACTTAGCCTGTATAATTACGATGGGCTAGGTTCAGGCAGAATTCGGGTTTGGGCTGACCCAACCCAACCCAACTCGATTGGCAGCCCTACCGTTGAGGGTCAAGGGGGCGGGTACATCAGCACTAGAAGTGATTTACATGCCCTCCAAAAAGTGTAAATCACTTTCAGCGCTGATGTTTCTGCCTCCTTGACCCTCAGCAGACAAGGGGGAAACAGATACAATCTCAGCTGCTTTTTAAGGCTTTTAAGAAGTCTGCGCAGAGCTCAAGCTCAGCACTACATTTCATTTCATTCTCCGCTTAGCTTGTAAATAGCCAAGCTTGGGTTACCAAAGAGCGTGATAATTTCTTACCCAAAAAAACAGAAGAGAAAAAAAAGTGGGATAATTGGCATGTGAAGTTACACTTCTAGAACATAGAAAGAACCAAAAGAAGTTTGCTATTTTTTTGTTGTTGTTGGGTAAATAAAGAAGTATGCTAATATGGGTTAAGTAAATAAATAAATAAAAAGCTTTGGAAGGAATGATTAATATATTCTCTCTCTCTCTCTCTCTCTCTCTACATATGTGGCCCATGGGGCCACCCAGTTTTTGTTCAGATATGGCCCACTTAATAATGAGAAAAATCAAATCCCGGGCCAAACCCCTGGTCCATAACTTTTTTTTTCTTTACTTTTATTCATGTTCATTTGACCACGGTTAACAAATCTGATGATTCACTTAGTTCATTTTTTGGTTCACGGTTCATAATTCGCTACTTATAAGAGAACCTAATTTATTAATGGTTGCCTTCTATATTCCATGTTTTTGGTTCTTTTGGTTAGCTCTCTATTATTATTTTTAAATACGAATTTAATTTTGATATAATATATCATATTTTATGGAGGATTTTTTATTTTATTAATAATTCTTTTTAACCCCACTCATTTTCTTCCATGTGTCACCCCTTGGTGTCATGGACACCATCCTAGACAAAACAGTTGCTTCATTCTTTTTATGTATGAAATAACACGTAGTTGGGATAAAGCTGTGTTGTTGTAAATAACCCATGCCAAGCATAGATGAGATTTAATATAAAGCTACATTTCTAATTATGCTACGTTTTGGAACCAAAGGGAAATGCCTAATGACCCAGATTTTAGACAATTTCATAACTATGCAACAAAGTTTCCCTTCAAGAAGTTTTGTACTTGGGTTACAGAGTAACATTCTATTGTGCTAGAACAGCATAACAGAATGAAACACGGATTGAATTCAAGTATGCAATGTGTGCTAAACAAAATGAAAAAATAATAAATAGTAAAGAACAATCACAAGAGACAATATTTAACGTGGTTTTGCAAACTTGCCTATATTCACGGGCGAAAACGATTAATAACTTCACTAATATGGAGAATATAGAAGAGTATAAAATGCACAACGACGAGTTCCCAAACCCCAAAAGTGAAACCCTAAATAAAAAACCCAAAGAACTCCCAACACCAAATACGACCTTACCTCTCACCAAAGTCTCTCTCTTTCCTCTAAAAAAAAAAACCTATAAAGACTTTTTATGTTAAACCAAGAAACCCTAAACCGTTAGGGCTTAAGAGACCACAAATTGGAAACTTCCTAATAAGGGAGGTTTCCTCAGTTGATGGTTACACATGGTTAGTTCTGTGTGGAAATAAAACACCATCTCAACAAATCTCCACTTTGGTTTGAATTTCACCAAACCAAACTAGACAAATCTCCTTGATCATATTTTCCATTAAACTTTGAAGGGTACACAATCAATTCTCTTTCAAATTGATAGAATCCAAGCTACCCTTGAACTCAATCACCAAACCCAACTTTGTCGACATATCTATTGACTCCTCAACATAGGTGTTCCCAAATAATACATAAACATTCATAATCTTTCTTACTTCTAAAACAATCCGGGCACTTCGAAGAATCCTCATGGATTTTTTTTTTCACAAAAGTTGTACACCCTCTAGAATCTAGTTCACTCAAAGAAATAAGGTTCATATTCAAATTAGGAACATGCTGACCACCTGTCAATGTTCTTAGAACTTCATCATATATCTTGATTTTGACTATACCTATTCCCAAAATCTTGCATGATATACCTTTATCCATCAAGATACCTCCACATTCAATAGACTTGTAGGTAGAAACTGAATCATTATTAGGACACATATCATAAGGACAAATATAATAAAAAACCCAAACATTCTGAAAAACCATAATCACAAATGGTGATAGACAACCATGTCATCATCTAAATCTTCCTCTAAAATGCTAGTCGCATATGAGGATTAACATTTTTATTATTTTCTTTGAACTTAGGACAATTAGACTTAATGTGTCATTTCTTATGGCAATATTGACACTCAAAATCCTGATGGGATCTACCAAATTCCTTTCCTTTTATCTTCCTATGAGCAACTAGGTCTTCAGCCTCAGCCTGAACCTCATTAACAAAGCTCATTTTTCTCATCTCATGTAGAAGAAGGGCTGTTATTACCTCCTCTAAATCAATAGAATCATTCTCATAGAATAGAGTTGTCACAAGATGCTCATATAATGAAGGAAGCGAAGACAAAAGGATTAGGGCCTTAGCTTTTTCCTCAAGCTTTGACTCAATACTTGTCAATTGACAAATAATCTTATTAAACTCATTAAGATGTTTAGAAATAACTATACATTCTTGCATCCGTAGGGTATACAATTTCTGCTTGAGGTAGAAATGATTTGTAAGAAATTTCGTCATGTAAAGGCTTTCAAGCTTTAACCAAAGTTTTGCTGCAAAATTTTCATTCAAAATATTGTACAACGCTTTATCCGTAAGGCACAAACAGATCACACTCCTAGCCTTTAAGTCATAATCCTTCTAGTCGCTTTCCGACATCTCAGCAGACCTCCCTTTCAATGCCTTGTGTAAACCCTGTTGAATTAGCAGGTCTTTAACCTTAACTTGTCAAAAGCTGAAACTATTTTTTCCGTTGAACTTCTCAACCTCGAACGTTGTAGCCGCCATTGCAAAATCTCAAAAAAAAAAAAAAAATTCCTTAATCCGCAGCTCTAATATGAAGCTTTGCTACTAGTTTGTTGTGTCAAAACAACATAGCGGAACGAAACATGGATTGGATTCAAGTATGCAATGTGTGCTAAACAAAACGAAAAATAAATAAACGGTAAAGAACAATCACAAGAGATGGTTCAATAAACCTGCCTACATCCATGGGCGAAAATGATCAATAACTTCATTAATATAGAAAATAAAGAAGAATACAAAATGCACAACGACGAGTTCCCAAACCTCAAGGCAAAAACCCAAAGAACTCCCAACACCAAATACGTTCTTGCCTCTCACCAATGCCTCTCTCTTTCCTCTCCAAAAAAGAAACCCATAAATACTTTTTATATTAAACCAAGAAACCCTAAACCGTTATGGCTTAAGAGACCACAAATTGGAAACTTCCTAATAAGGGAGGTTTCCTCAGCTGATGGGTTACGCACAGCTGGTTCTGTATGGAATCAAGACACCGTCTCAACACTTTCATCACATTCCTCTCCAAGGGAGAGGTCTTGGAGAGGTCAGGGTTTCAAGCTCCCTAGACAGCAATTCCACAATGGATTGAGTTCAAGTCTGCCTTCCTCCAGTGTTAGTCCAGAGTTGCCAATGTAGAAGCGGACCTGAGTGTCCCCACCAAGAAATTACAACATTTCCATTGACTTGTCCTCATTTGGGTAACCTATAAGGGGTATGTGCAGGGATGGCAATGAGATTCTGGCCAAAAAAAAAAAAAAAAAGGGGATGGCAATGAGATGGTTTGAATCCATGACCCGGCTGGTATGAGCTAGTCAGTTTTAAGTCGGGTTTAGGTTATTTCTTAATCATTAATTGAAATTTATTATTATTTATCTCCTTCCCATCTATGCTTTGGCCGGCCCCCACCTTGTTCATGGGTCGGATTAGGTACATGTCAGGGTTGGGTTCAGTTCATCCAAAAAAAAAACAAACGTGGGTTCCACGCTATTAGAAAACTTTGGCCAGGAAAGCCCTAGTTTCTAGTATATGAAGTGTTGTCTAAATCAAATCTAACTTGAATTTGCCTCCAAGTTCAATTCATTGGGTTACCAATCGCACTATTCTAGTGTAACCATGATAAAAACAAGAGAGTCTTGAGTAAAGACCAAGGAGAGAACACCTAGCTAGTTGCTACAATTTCAACCGTTGAACTTTAGACTTTTCACAAGTTTAGGGCATCTTACACTTTTGCCCCTAAGTTTTGGCCTTTCATATTTATTTTCTTACGTTTTCAGTTTGAAGAGTTAAATGGAAAAATACATTCAGTTTCTATTTTCTCTGTTTGTTTATCAAGAAACTGGAGGAAAGGTGAGGAAAGTAAAATAGAAGAAAGGGAAGGAAACTGAAGGAAAAGTATGCTTTCTTGGGGCTCTCTGTTTTCGCAGAAAATTGGGCACAACAATGATATAAATTTATATTTTATGGGCCATTACAATATTCTTACCGAGAAAGTGACATTTTTCTGTCAAAGTTACAATGCAAAATATGAGATCAATTTCCCTTAGGCTATGTTTGGTTGCTAGTTAAGTAATGGAAAGTAATAGAAAACAGTACGGATTTTCAAAAAATCCAAATGAAGTGGCTGTTTGGTTGAAATAAGAAAATGTTCATTGGAATATTGGCTTTCCATTTAAGGCTTTCCTAACACCTTGTTTTCCTTCGGCTTTGCTTGGTTGCTAGTTAAGTAATGGAAAGTAAAGTAAAATAGTATGGATCTTCAAAAATCCAAATGGAGTGACTGTTTGATTGAAATAAGAAAATGCTCATTGGAATATTGGCTTTCCATTTAAGGCTTTCCTAATACCTTGATTTCTTTTGTCAAAATCTGACCAAATTGGTCGGATTTTGAAATGAAATATGCTGCACATTATGAAAGTAAAAAAGATTTCCTTATACGTGCTTACTTTCTTAATGTATTCTAAATCAACCAAACAGTTGTTGGAAAACACAATTTCACTCTACTCTACTTCACTTCACTTTACTCATTTT
>JAOXJP010134455.1:0-13512 GCA_025762735.1 Platanus orientalis | reverse complement strand
ACTGTTGACAACCCTTTGGCTTTGTTTGATTGCATGGAAAGTAGAAAATTTTGTGGAAAAGTAAATCAATTTTCTTAAATGCACAACTTTTTTCATGTTTGATTGTGTGGAAAGTTCTAAAGATGGAAAATGAGTTTTCCTAACCACTTTCCAACTTTTCAAAAAATTGAGCTTGCATTTTTCATAAAAAAGCTCAAATTGTTGCATTTCCTTTTGGAAAACTTTCAAAAAATTTAACTTCCCCTCAACTTTCCAATGGAAACCAAACACTTTTTGGAAAGTTGAGGAAAATCATATTTCACTTCACTTCACCTTTACTTCACTTCACTTCAATTCTCCAACTTCCTATGCAATCAAACAGAGCCTTTAGTAATTTGGTCATAACTTCCCCACATCACATTGGAATTGTGCAATCTCGGTTTTGTTTAGAAAGGTAACTGAATAGCCTATATAATGACACCAAAATCAAGCTGAAAAGTAAAGTTTTGATCATAGAAAAATTCGGTCAAAAGTGAAAAACAGGAATACAACTAAAAAAAAAAACCAAACAAAATTTTGGCACTATTGGCCTTATTACATGGACACAAAATGTTGTACCCTCCCCTTACAAGACCCTTATTAGCTGCACATAACATGCTAGCTTGAATTTGGCCCTCTTGTGGGGCTGCACATTCATAAGTCTTGTTTGATTATCCGCAACATTCTCCCAGGGTGGGGAGAAATTCGACCTTAAATTTTGATGCAATCACTCTCCATGATAGCTTCTAATGGAATGGCCTAGGCTCTTCAAAAGTGGTGGAGAATGTGGTGGAAGTCTGAGGATGGAGGATTCGTATGTACCCTGTGGATTGGATGGCTGCTTGGACTTGGATTTTGATCTGGTTTACTTTTGGGCTTTTGCTCGAATTTGAATCTTCTCAGGCTTTGATGAAATATTACATTGGCTAATGATTTGCAACATGGTGGGAGGAGGTCCAAGTATAAACACTTTGTAAGAATTTTTTTGCCTTACTGTCTTCCATTTTGTGGTCTTTGACTTCTTCCAAGCTTTAGTCAGACTTTCAGAATCTTGCCTTTGATATGAAACTGAAGAAGATGTATGAATCTAAACTCTTGTTGCTTCTTGTTTTGCTTTATTCCTCTATCGTTTTTCCAATCTCTTGATCATACCATCAACGATCCTTCGCATACTATTAAGTGAAGTGTTTATAATGTCATCAAGTATTTCATTAATTCTGCGTCGAAAGATATCACGTTGACTTTGAAGAATCTTGCAGTACCAATAGTTGGAAGAATATTGTTGTATTGCCCTTTCCACTAGATTAAGCTCAAGCCTGAGATCATCCTCTCCTTGATAACTAGCCTAACCTTCATAACCTTTAAAAGTTCGAGGTTCATTGTATATTTCTCAATAATAATTTTGATTTTCGATAGATAACTTGCATAAGCCATTATGTGAATCCTTGGAAAGCTTCCCTAGATTTTAGGTTTTTAGCGATACTTCTCAATTACCCCAAAATTTTAGGGTTTTCCAAAAACACTAATGGGTTTAGCTCAAACTTTTAGGAACACAACTAGATATGAATTAGTTGGAACCTGACTCTTATACCAAAATTGATGCAGGATATTTCCAAGGCCCTCAAATAAATTTCAAATTAAAGTATGGAAGCAAAGAAATCAAGAATAGAGTTTAAAAACAAACAAGTAGCCATGAAAATCAGAAAATAAAATCACAGAAAGAATATGAAAAAGAGTTATAATAAAAAAATAAGAGAAAATAGAAGAAAAGAACCCAAAAAGATATTTTTGTAATTTTGGACTACAAATTTAAAAATTACTAATAAGCTCTCTGACATGTTAGGAATTTCTGAAAATTTTATGGAAGTTTTTGACATGTTCAAGGGTTCTACAATTAAAATTTCATTAAATTCCTACAAGACTTAATGAGGTAAATCAAGAAATTTCATAAACTTGAAGGTGCTTTACTAGGGTTTTTCAGCACTTGCACATGAAATATGAGAAAAGAAGAAGAACAATGATAGAAAGAAGAATAAAAAAGTAGTATAGAAATAAAAAGAAAGTTAAGAAGAGACTAAGAAAGAGAAAACAAATAGAGATATACCTTGAAAGAGAGATGGAGCCTGCGATTGCACTTATGGAAGAAGAAGAGAGGGGAGCCATGAGTGACATCAACCCTTGGAGAAGAAGAGATAAACCAGGCCCACGGCCTACCTTGGGAACACCCAATTCAACAAAACTTTAATAATTGTTCACTGTATTAATCAAGGGGAGGAAGTGCCTTTAAATAGGCTTACAACCTATAGAATTTAAAAAGTACAAAATTAGAAACTTACTAAACACCTAAACTTGGAGACCAAGTATTAGTAAAATTAACTAAGAAACTACTAAAAACTTTGAACTTGTGCCTAAGACTTACTAAAATCAAAACCATTCTAAAACATGATTTTCCTAAAGTCGAAAACTACTAAAAAATAAGACTTTCAAAAACTCAATTTTCTAAAAACACTTTTGACAACCCTTTAGTAATTTGGTCATAACCTCCCCAAATCACGTCGGATTGCACAATCTTGGTATCGTTAGAAAAGTAACTGAATAACCTATCTAATGACACCAAAATCAAGCCAAAAAGTTAAGTTTTGACTATAGAAAAATTGGGTTAAAAGTAAAAAACGAATTACAACTAAAAAAAACCAACAAAATTTTGACATTATTGGTCTTATTACATGGACACATAAAATGTTGTACCCCCTTTACAAGACTCTTATTAGCCGCACATAACATGCTAGCTTGAATCTAGCTCTCTTGTGGGGTGACACATTCATAAGTCTTACTTGATTGTTCGCATCACCAATGACTGCACAAGGAGTGATACATTGCAAGTTGAAGGCACTAAAAGGGCATGAAGAAGGCCAAAATTTATATGGGTTGAAGTAGTGAAGAGTGACTTGAGTGCTTGGGATTTAATTGGAGATATGGTTCTAGATAGGGTGGAATGGTGGAATAGGATGCATCATGTTTTCTTTTGCTCAATGTCATGGAATTTTGTGTTGGCTTGTCATCATCATGAATGTGATGGCTGCAGTATTGCTGGTCCACCTTATCATGAATGGGGTGGCCTAGTATTGCTGCTATGTGTAGTACCGAGGCCCATGTCATCATGTTATGAAACATAGCCACTTCTTCATGATTCAAACTCGCTCATCTTTTTCATGGTTTGGAATTTAAAGGAAATTAGGAAAGTGGATTTGCAACAAAGGGAATATGCTTTTTTAGAGTCTTTGACTTTCAATGAAGTGAGTTGATTTCTTGGTCATAATCATCATTTTTTATCGAAATTAGGGAATATTCATATTCTCCATGTTTTTCTTCTTGCAGCCCAAAAGATGGGGAATTTTTGGCAAAATTTTGTGATGCAGGATATTACAATCTTGGATGCCAAACTGATGTGAGGCAGTTTGGGATTATATATCTTGCTGATGTGAGCCCAATTAAAAGATGCGGAAGCTAGGAGAGATTTAAGTAATCCAAGAACTGATATTATGCACACCCAAGTAGTCACAAACTTTAAGGGGAAAGATAAAGTTGCAAACAAAGAATATTATAATGATTAGAGGGGAATTAGAATAGAAAAAAAGGGAGAAACAAGAGGAGAAGGGCCTGTTTTAGGTTTTTTGGAAATTCTGAGCAGAACCACAAAATTACCCCTGCATTGTGTCAGAATTTAACGAAATTTTACGGGTGATCAAATGTGATAATTTGAGCTTATTCTGACAAATAAAAGTATATAAAATTATATAATTACTAGTCTGCAGTGTTTCTTTAATGGTGGAACCTAAATAGTAAGGGTTTCTTTATTAGAAACTAAGGTAGAAAAAGAGGGGATCAAGGAGGAGTTTGAGGGGGTTTTGAAGGGAACTGGAAGGGGAAGAAAACCCCAGAAAGAAATTACCAGAAGAATGATTCCTAGGGTGGGCAATTTGAAGGGTTCTAGCACCCAGAAGATTCTGTTCAAGAGTATATGAAATTAGACATAAGAATAGAGATGATTCTGTGGTATTTTGCAGAGAACTTTAAAAAGAATTTTGTATGTACACATTAATATCAGATGAAGGATAAAACCTGTTATATCAGCTAGGAATTACCTTCAGGGCTGCGATTTGACCTATGGAATGGACTTTGGAAGCTCCTATTGTGAGATCTCACATCTGTTGTATCTGTTGTATAAACTCTTCAAAACAGTGGTCTGAATCTTCAAGAGAGACGATCTTGCAGCAACAATGAAGAAAGAACTAGAAGTTTGTCCGAATCTTCAAAACAGTGTTCTCCCTCACTCAATATCATAGAGTTTTGTGCTGGCTCATCATCATCATGAATGGGATGGCCGTAGTATTACTGGTCCACCCTATCATGAACAGGGTGGCCTAGTATTGCTGCTATATGTAGTACCAAGGTCCAAGTCATCATGCTAAGAAACATGGCCACTTCTTCACAATTCAAACCCGCACCTCTTTTCATGGTTTGGAATTTAAAGGAAATTAGGAAAGTAGATTCTCAACAGAGGGAATATGCTTTTTAGAGTCTCAGACTTTCCATGAAGTGAGTCGATTTCTTGGTCATAATTATCATATTTTACTGAAATTAGGGAATATATATACTCTTCATGATTTTTATTTCACAGCCCAAAAGATTGGGAAATTTTGGTAAAATTTTGCTCCCCTTTATTATTATTTTTCTTTTTAAAAAGGTAGGACCCATGTGTATTGAGGCACTTCATCATTGAGATTGATTCGTTAGGAGGTTGTCTTGTTTTTAGATCACAAAGCATTCAAATACCATAATTCTCAGATTTTTTTTTTCATTTATCCAAAAAAAAAAAAAAACTCGGAAGAAGTTAAGTGTTAGACATGCAAAATGGAGTAGATTTTTTTACAAGTAAATTTTATTCAAACCAAAACAAAAAGGGAGGAATGCATGGGAAATACAGCCCCCCAAGGGGACACAACCCTTAACTAATACAATTGAGTCCCACTTGAAAACCCATTCTTGATATTTCAGTACCTGAAATATTGGAACATGATCAATCCAACTTTACAACAAAGCAAAAGTTTTCTCTGGCATTTTGGCAACATTTGATACAATTCCTTCAAAGATGCAATTGTTTCGTTCCATCCAAACCCCTCAACAAACTTGTAATTGAATACCTCCATAAGCTCAATGTAGAACCTGACATCACCCAACAGGTCCTAAACCGATTGAAGCATTTGTACCATACAGCTGTGGTCACAGGGCAGGGCATAAAAAGATGATTAACATACTCTGCTGCTTGGAAACACATAAATTATCTGTTTAGGCATCGGAATGCCTCTTGCAATCAGGTTGTCAACTGTAAAAAACTTGCCTAAAAATACAAGCCAAAGGAGGAAGGCAACCTTTGATGGCATCTGAGATTTTCAAATCAGCTTGTATGGAAATGGCTTACAAAATGAAGTCTATTTCTCCAGGAGTTCTTGTTTGGTTTGAAGCACAAGGCGAGGGCTGAAAACAAAATTGTTGATGCATTGAGTCGTCAAGCACATTTATTAGTCACTGTGTTAATGGAAGTGATAGTGTTTGATAAACTCAAGCGGATTTATAATGGTTATAAGGATTTTGGGCAGATCTATTGAGATATTCAGGTGGGACAGCGAATAAAACATTTGAAGTTTAACATCCATGATGGTTACTTATTCTATGACATACTTGTGCCTACAAGATACTTCTTAGAGGGAGCATATTATTTGGGAGTTTTTTCTTTGGTGGCTTAGGTGGACACTTTGGTAGGGACAATAGGATTGCCTTGGTGGAAGATGGGTTTTATTGGCTGGGATTAAAGAGAGATGTGGCTAGATTACTACAGCAGTGCTGTATTTGTCAGCTTGCCAAAGGGAGAAAGCATAATACTAGCCTTTATTCATCATTGCCTATACCTCAAGAACTATGGCAAGACATGAATATGGAATTTGTTTTGGGGCTACCTAGGATTGTAAGGGGATTTGATTTCATATATATGGTGGTGGATGGATTTTCCAAGATGGTTTACTTCATCTTGTGCAAGAACACCACCAATGTTCTATGGATTACCTGATTCTTTATGAAAGTTGTTCGCCTATATGGGTTGCCAAAGACTACTGTTTCCAACTGTGATGTGGAGTTTATGAGCTGCTTCTGGCAGGCCCTTTGGAATTTCGTAGGGCCTAAGCTCCGATTTTTTCTGCTTAACATCCCCAAATTGATGGCCAAATTGAGGATGTGAACCGGAAATTAGGAATTGTGCTATGGTGTTTAATAGGTGAGTGTGTGGTGACTTCGGATCAGATATTACCAATGGGTGAGTTCTCTTTACTACTGCTTAGTAAATAGATCAATCAGGATAGGGGTGGCAACGAGCCGAGCTGAGCCGAGCTTTGCCTAGCTCAGCTCGGGCTCGTCACATGTAGACAAAGTTCAGGCTCGGCTCGGGCTCGGTTTGGCTCGCTAAAAAATATATTCTGTGTTGACACAGGACTATGTAGATGTGCCATTGATTGACACATGATGTATTTTTAAATTTGGTGTCTTTTTTACACCTGAACACTTTTTTGAACCCCCAAAATAACATGTGTCATCAGCTTATAATTCACCATAAACACTACAAGCACTTTACCATCACATAACATTTTCTTCAAAAAATAAAAAAAAAAGATGACAACGGTACACTAAACAGTAGACACTAGGTGGTACAAGTAGGGTACAGCAGCTAAAAGTTAGATATTGTATAAGTCTCTCTCTGCATGTTCTCATTTACCTAAAAAAAACTCTTCACATGTACTTTATAATTTTCTATTAAAAAAAGTTGAAGTTGTGGCATGCCTTAAAGTTGTAAATGTGCCATAATCATAACAAAAGCTGGTAGAAGGACGATTGATATGATAGCACGTTTAAACTATTAATTTAAAATAATACAATCTTCACACACATGTATATATAGTTAGCTATTTCTTTAAAGCTCTTAACGAGCCGAGCTTTTAGTGAGCTGAGCTTAGTTCAGCTCGGCTCAGGATTGTTAACTAAATGAGCCCAAACAAAAGCTCAGGCTCAGCTCTATGAGCTTCAAACAAGGCTCAGGCTCGTTTCATGACGAGCCGAGCTAGCTCGGCTCATTGCCACCCCTAAATCAGGAGGTCTCTGTTCACTGTTTTTGAATTCTTTCAAAGTTATTTTGGATCTTTTACTTTTGTAGTTTGAGTCATGTTAGGAGTCATGGAATTAGGAGAATCTTTCATCTTTTACACGAGTCCTTATTGTAATAAGAAAACAAGTAATAGTGTTATCAATTCTGAATATTAATGAGTAAAAGAAAAGTCTAAACAGATGGGATAGAAGCTTGAGAGAAATTTTGAATATTATCGAGTGAGAACTTCTTACATAACAGATTTTTTCAATAAACAACTGAGGGGGTGAACATGGGTACCATTGATCCTCATAACTGAACTAACACTCTTATTTACTCTAGGTCTTGACTTGTTGACCGCAGAAAAGTCCGCACAGGTAATATTGAAACTTGGGAGATTCTGAATATTATTGGATGAGAAATTCTTACTGAATAGACCCAGATTATGAATATTATTGAATGAGAAATTCTTACAGAATAGACCCCTTTTATAGGCAACCAAGGGGCTGAATGTGGGTACCATTTGATGTATTATGGAGGCTGTAAACCTACGGGTAATGGGTTCAAATGAAAGTCCAAAGAAGGACTGAAATAAACCTAAGTGAATAAGTTTATTATGGTTTTAACAAATGGCCAAATCAGAAACCTTAAATCTGGACAGAACTTTAGAAGAGTGTAAACCAGGTCTAGGAATGTCAGAAATTGTCTGAAATTTTTTATGTCAATAGAATTATGAGTGAGGAACAACCCAAAAAAAATTCAGATTAAATGGATGATTAAAAGTATGTAAACTCTTTAAAACTCAGGTCTGCACTTGGAAATCCAGCAGAACAACAAATACAAGAGCTTAACAGAATAGGGTAAACAACTCAGAATATTATAGAAATTGGTAGATAAACAAATGAGGAAGTAAACCATAAACTCAGAAAATTTCAATTGATTTGGACAAGTATTGATGGTTCAACTTTCAGAATTTTGATTGCTGTCCAGAGATAGTATCAAACTAGAGAACTTGAATGGGGTTAAAGGAAATAATAGAAGAAGAGATGAAGAATAAGGGCTGTGAACAATAACATGTGAACACTGTTATAAATAAGAGAAGAAGAACAAGTGTTAGCAGCACCAATAACTAACAGGATTTGTAGCAGCACCAACTATCTACAAGAGATGCCACAGCACCAACCCTAGGGTAAAGAAGAAGCACCAACTTCCAGTAACTTTTCATCGTAAAATTCTCTTTTCAATTCATTGGGGTGTAAACCTTTATATAGATTACAATGCTTGGTAGCCAAGAAACTACCTTAAAAGAAATAAAAATTACTTTTAAATAAATAGAAACTAATCCTTTAAGCTAAACCTCTAAATCCTAACATTTCCAAAATTAGAAAGATTTTATTCTCCCACCTAACTACCTTGTAGATTAAAAGACTTACTCAAAATACAAACTAAGTAAACCTATTACTAAGACTTCCTAAAAACATATCAAATAAACTTTATAAAAACTCAATTCCCGTCACATACTAATACCCCTTTAGTAATTTGGTCATAACTTTCCCAAATCACCTCTAATTTGAGCAATCTTAGTCTCGATTGAAAGGTAATTGAATAACTTTTCTAAAGACACTAAAATCTAGCCAAAAGGACAGGTTTTGAACTTGGAAAATGTGGGTTAAAAGCAAGTCACGGGATTACAACTCTAATGAAAAAAACCTAATAAACCTAAACTCTAAATAGCCTTGGCTTAAAGCGTTATTATAAAAGAACCCCAAACTGCATCCCCAAACTACCCTTACAAGTTGTAACCCATCAATCATCCATGATCATCCAACTTCTTCTTTTTAATTCTATATGCTCCTGCATCACCATTCTTCCTCTAAATTGACTTAAAATAACACTCCTATGTACTTTAGGACTATGACTTGTTGATCAAGATAATAATAGAACTCTTTTACTTTCTTTCCTGTTACAATAAGGACTTATTTAGAAGACAAAAGATTCTTCTAATTTCGAATAACTTCTGACAAGACTCCTTTAGAGGTGTTGGGTTATACCACACAGCTTATTGGATCTTGTGAGGCAATAGAGACATGACGCAAATTCTGGTTGGGTTTGCTTCATGGTGTACGCTGGGGTATTTGGAAAGAGAGAAACAAGAGGATCTCTGAAGGCTTGAACAAGACTCCGTTAGAGGTGGTGGATTCTATTCTCTTTGAAGTAGCTTCATGAACCATCGCATCAATGGATTTGGACAGTTTATCTCTGAACGATGTTATTAGGGATTGGCACTCATGTTTGTTTTATTCTGCTTATCATGTAATTTGTAGCTGTCTCATCTTCTTGCTTGTGTAATGTATATTTTTTGCCTCTTTTCATTAATAAAGAAAGTTATTCATTTAAAAAAAAAACTTTTGACAAGAGTCAAACTACAAAAATAAAAGATCAAAATATAACTTAAAAAGAAACCAAGAACTTTGGTGGACAGCTACAAACTCTTTAATGTCCAGTATTTGCAGCTTGCAATTCCAAACTTTATATTATGGAGAGATTTTGGATATCTTTTAAGCCAAAGGTATTAGCAACAAGGATGATCAGCAACATCAGTGCCCCCCCCCCCCAAAACTATCCTATGGGGCCCACAGCTGACTTCTTCCCTTTTCGTTTTCAGTTGTTTTTCAAGCCATCCTTATCCACATTATTTGTGGTCTGCGTTACAATTCTGGCTCAGCGAGCTTTCTTATTAAGTGGAGTTTTCCTGTCACATGGGTTGTGGAGTATGGGGGTCTCTGATGTAACTATAGTGGTCAGTTTCTGATGGCATTCCATTAATGCTCTGTTGAAGCCCATGATTGCTGCCGTAAATCAGCAATTCCACTCTTTCTAGAGCCAAACCTTCAGTTTAATGTTAAAAGAACATCTATTTCTTCTTTTTCTTCACAATTTGTTAGGATATTTTCTTCACTGCTCTCAAGTACCTAATATTTTCCTTAATGTGTTAATATGAAAAACAATATCAAAATTCTGTTTTTCATAGAAGTAGATTCCTCTCATGGGTATGTGATGCGGACAATCAAGCAAGACTTATGTATGTACCCCCACATAAGAGGGCACGATTTAAATTTACATGTTATGTGGGGTCAAATCAAATTTTGCAAGGGTGTGTAATTTTGTAATAAGGCCAATAGTTTCATGTTTAATTTAGTTTTTTTGGGCTTTTAGTTATAATCTCATTTTTCACTTTGGACCCAATTTTTGTATGGCCAAAACTTGACTTTTTGGCTTGATTTTGGTGTCATTGGATATGTTATTCAGTTATCTTTCTAACGAAACCAAGATTGCACAAATCCAATGTGATTTGGGAAAATTATGACCAAATTACTAAAGGAGGTGTCAATAAAAACGGGAATAGTGTTTTTAGAAAGTCTTAAGTTTAAATTTTTAGGAAAACACGTTTTTAGAAAGTTCTATGTTTTTAGAAAACTTGGTTAGCAAGTTTAAGATTTTTAGGAAATTTCTAATTGTTTAAGATTGTAAGCCTATTTAAAGACAACCCCTTTCTCATAATTTGATAGTGAAGAATAAACAAGTTTTTGAAGATACGGGTGCTCCCAAGGTGTGGATGTAGTCATGTTCTCTCCAAGGGTTGATGTCATCTCCTAGGCTCCCCTCTTCTCACCATGTGGGTTGTAGCACCCCAGTGCACTTGTTAGTATCCACCTCACTCTCCCTCTTGCTCCCAAGTATCTCTCTTATCTATTCTCTTTCTCTCGTAGTTTCTTTTTCTCTTTCTCTTTCTTTATCCTATATTCTTTCTTATCTTCTTATTCCTCTAAGAGATTCCCTACTAGTTTTCATCAAAACCTCCATTAAAGAACCTTATTTTTATGAAATTCTTTGATTTGACCCATCAAATCTTATCGGAATTTCATAAATTTTAACTATAGAACCTCTGTACATGTCAGAAACTACCCTAAAATTTTACGATTTTTCTGACGCATCATAGAGGTATGTTGGTAATTTTCAGAATTCTGCCCAAAATTACAAAAATACCCTTTTGGATTCTTTTCCTTGATTTCTTTCTCTTTTTCTGTCCTAACTTCTTCTAATTGCTTTTCCATCATTATATTCTTTGATTTATAATATTTTGTGGCTACTTCTTATTCAAAATTTCAATTCTTGATTTACTTTGCTTCCGCATCCTTTATTTTAAATTATTTAAGGCTTTGGGAAATTGTGCTACATCAATTTTTGGTTTCATCTCCATTGTACTACATCACTTTCCCTCTCCAACTGAGAGTAGAGGTCCTCCATCCTTGCTGCAGATTTATGTTTATGGGTATAACCAAGAGTCCAAGACACTCCAAAATATACTAAAAGTGCAAACCACACTTCCCTGGAAAAATTGCAATGGATCATGAGATGTGTCAGTGCTACCAGTTCCTCATCTTGCAGGCAAAGCAAGCAAATATTTAGTAGAGCATGTCCTCTTCTAAACAGGTTATCACTCATGAAAATACTGAAAATACTATATCACATTGTTGTTCATAAGAATTGTATCTTGGATAGGACTAGCTAACCTGATGAGGACATTAGGTCCAGACAGGAGTTTCAAGTTTATCAGAGATGATGCAAGAGGGTCGCGCCCATGTTATGGTTTCATTAGCATCTTTATTTTATGTTTTAGTCCCTAACGCATGTCATAAGGGTTTTTTTTTTTTTTTTGTCTTAGTAGGGTATTTTAGTAGTGTTTTGATTATTATATGTAGTCTAGGGTTATTTTGGGGATGTCATTGTGCTAGGGGGGGTTTAGTCTTTTCTTATGATTAGGGTGTAATAAGTCTGGCCGTGGGGGCTATGAAAACACCCCACACAACTAGAAAGAGAATTAAGCAATGAATGAACAAAATTTTCTCTCACATATTGGCTTCCTTCAAAGTTTCTTCTTCTTCCTCCTTGGTTGCAAGTAGAGTGACTGGGTCTAAGACATTCCTATTTTAACGGTTGTAGTGAAGGCTACTCCCTCCCCTTGGGTAAAAGACTTCTATATCTTCTTTATCACTTCTATATTTTTTTTCTGAGTTAATTTACAAGTTTGGTTGTGCTGAAAGTAATATTCAACAATAACTCTTCATCATTGAAGATTTTGAACAATCAAACATTCAAGCAACTGTACAAGAGTGCTACAATCTGATTTGGGGAAGTATTCCATGAGTTTGATGGCTGTCTGAAGAATTTACTTTAAGTTTTATCAGGCTGTACAGTTTTAGGGGTGAATACCTCATAATGGTTTCACATGAAACTGCAGTCATCTCCTACAAGTAAGGGACTTTCGATTGGGCTTGTTTCCCTGTTTGTTAGGGACCTTTGTGTGACTCCAACAGTGGTGGGACCCATCCCCTAGAGTCCCACCTGATCACAGGCAAGGCGTCAGACAGGGGAAAGAAGTGGCTGAACGAAATTGAATACAACTCCCTAAATATAAGGGACTGAATGCTGGTCTTTTCCCTGAGTATTAGGGACTCTCACACGATCCTAGGGGTGTTGATTTCACTCCAAAAGAAGTCCTAACAGATCTGCTACACCAAGTTTATTCCATACAGGCGTTAAATTGACCCTGTTTTTGGTTTTCATGAAAGCCAACACCAGCTCCTAATTAATAGGAGTCTGGCTTTGAGTTTTTGAGGGCTTATTGCTGTCCCTTGGACAATCCAAGAGCACCATACCAACCTAACGTAAATCCAGGTCTTGTAATTTTCAGCAGGCGTTAAGGCATAAACAGGATCACATGGATTCCGACCACCCCAAATCATGTACAGGAACAATTTCGATCATGGAATTAGCATCTTTGAAATCTTAGAGAGGTTATTCAAGTGTGCTACAGCCTATGAGAGGTATTTCTCTGAACCTGCAATGCTAATTTTGAATCCCATGAATAGTTAATGCTGGTGGTTTTGATGAGTTAGCCTATGGACTGATAAAACCCTGCAAATACACAATAATCCCAGAGAAAATCTGAAGCTAATTCATCCCTAATCAGCCTAACCCATGTGTAATGAGTCCCTAAACAAATTACCATGATCTCTTAGATGTTGCCTTGAGGTCTTGCATGTTTTCGTTGGATTCCTTTCACTTTATACCATTCTGATTTTTTCTGGGCAGCCTTTACGCAGGAGTCTAATCTCCTACTTCAATTATGTTCTTGCATCTAAAGGAGGAATAATAGTAGAGAAAGATCTAAAGGAGGAAGTTGTAGATGTTAAGAGAATAGGTGATAGGATTATAGCAATTAAACTTGTCTTAGAAAA